>JALPQI010002163.1:0-90396 GCA_025490895.1 Thaumatotibia leucotreta | reverse complement strand
ATATGAATCATTAGTATCATTAAATGTATATTATTGTTGCAAAAGTTCATGTGCATCGCTTTAGCCAATGTTGAAAATAATTGTTATTATGAAAATAGGATACGATGTAAATTTGAGAAAGCTCAAGTTTACTGTAAATAATATTTGTCATTAGAGATCTTTAAAAAATAAGTACTGTAAACATTTGGTCAGGGGCCGATTTTCTATGCAAACACGGCTACGCTCTTTAAATGCCATCTAATTAAATTTATAATATTTTAATTAGACATGGAAAGCATTTATTTTAGCATTATTATTTTTATGAAATATATTTTATAAATACTCTAATTTATGTTCTAACTTTCGTAATTTTTCTTAAAAAATTTAATATAGTGCAAAGCTCTCGCTAAATATAAATCTATCCAAACAATACAATACTATAAATAAAATAAAATGTTCCACTAATTCCTTCGACGACTAATTTTCCAATACATTACATAGGTACATAAAATATAACTTACATACCGATTTAATATCATCACACACACTCACACACATCATCAGCATATGATAGTCCACTGCTGGAGGTAGGCCTCTCCTATTAAGTATGCGTATAGGCGCATTAGGAGGTAAATGCCCATAATCGCCACGCTGGGCAAGCGGATTGGCGATCGCAGTAATATGTCCACTATGATGACGCTGCTGCCCATCATCAATCGTTATCAAAAAAAAAAATGGTCAGTGACACTTCAATCCCTTAGTCGACTCTTACGACACCCGCAGGAGGAGTTGGGGTGGTGACAAATGTATTCTTAATTCCGTCACCACACGTCTCCCGCTGCTTAGTTTAATATCATATTGATTATAAAAGAGTGAACAAAGTTACCTTTTCAATCAAAACTCGTGATACAGCTCCTAGATTAAGGTACATTATTAAATAAACTAAGAACAAAAATAAAAAAGTACTCCACTTATTCAATTAGAATTTAAAGCGTCTTACGTTATATGCTAAAATACGAGCAGGATTATTTTTAGTTACTCCAGATGATGATCACAAAGATGAGCAATTTCGTAAAAAAGTACAAAGGACTCTTAACTAACACCTATTTCGATGATTACTTGTTTTGTTACACGTTTGGTCCCTCAGTAATAGTGTAATAACAAATTTTCTCTCAACCGCGGACAAGTAATAACGGCTACCACTGTCATGTAAAACGATAATTACTACGTAAGCCGAATTTGTATGATGTATAATCAACGCCTTAGGGTTTTAATGAATAACTATCCATGTTTTTGTACTATGACAGGTGTAATATATCAACCCAAAACAGTTACGTGCCATAAACGGCTTGTTAATTTCAATAGAGTTAAGACCAACATTAGCTGTTAATTGAATGAACGGCGAAGCGCAACTATTGGTATTCGTGTCAGCAAAAGAACGTGACGTGTACTTGCTGCCCGTTTCCGTTAGCGTTATGCGTCCGATCAATCCCTTTTTGTCAGTGACGGCGCACGAAACGTTGAGATTGATACCTTCAATCAAACAGAGTGGCGGTACTCGGCGAAGACTGATTAAATCACGTCGATTTCGTCGCCGGCGAACAGTCGTCGAACAGCAGACGGACAAATGAATGGGAGAAGGTTCACAGTTACGCGTCACGGTCGATCCCGATGCATCAGCAGGCCATCGGGACTCATTGCCTAAAGTGCTCCATTCACTGATATATAGGTAAATAGGATAATATCCTAAACGTCTAATAAAATCAAAAAATATTTTTGAAACGTAATATTTTGTAACTATACCTAACACATAATTTTGAAATAAAAAATTACATATATGAACAATTTATAAACCTATATACCTATTTATATTCCTATACCTGTCTAAGATTGGCCCTTGTGGCACTGTGCCGAGGATGCTGGCGGCATTACCTCGCTGTATCGCAATGCTGATACGCTTTGCGAGGAAGAACATAAATGACATCACTAGCTCTCGCTGAGCCGCTGATATAAATATGCGGTACGAGTACTTCATATTATACATATTATACAAAAAGACAACAAAACAGGCTAAGTGAACAAATTTAAAAAAACAACAACATTTACGAGTACGGTGCACTAATACACTGAGTAATGCACCCTGCATTTTATCCTGAATGAAAAAAATAATTAGGATAGAATAGAAGATAGGTTCTAAGAGGAATTCCTAAGCGTATTGCGTTAACGCCCATGGTTATTATATTTTTTGCTTCCGTGAACCATGTGCTGCTTTTCACACCACCTTTAAGGAGAATAAAGAAACAATAAGACAATTTCATTATCATTCTCATGACCAGATAATGATATCAAACTAAAATTTATGTAGTCGTGAAGCGTAAAAGTGCCACTTTGTTTGCTCTTAACAGAGAAGATATGTGACGTTTTGAATCTTAGCAGCGAGCAAAAAATAATAACCTACTAACACTTCTGTAACTCCCTAGGGCATTTCAATTTTTCTATACCTACACAGCCTGCTGAGTTTGGTTCTCGGCATCTGCAGTAATGCTCTATAAGAAAAACATCATAAGATGCAGCATGGTCATTTTAACTCACTGTCAATAAATAATCAATAAAGCTTAATGACCCATAAAGACTTAAGTACACACATTTCCTTAAGTTACGGGTCTGCAAATTGGTTTCTGGGAAAAATAAACAATCAGAAGTAATTATTACAGTAAGACGACCACTGTTATCTGCACTCGTACTTTCACATTTCTGATTAAGAACGATAAACAGAGCTGAGATATGGGGACTTACAACTAAGAAAACTTCCAATTAAATATATTTTCACATTAGTGGCCAATTTAATGTTATGTCCTAATCCCGAACTTTTTATATTTTTCAGTGCTCTTCTATAACCACTTGACGATTTTAGTTGCATTGGTATCATTATAAAAATGTACATTTATTTCAGGATAAAAACAGGCCCTGTTTTATTTATTATTTAGTTTTTCTCTTATTTGACGGTCTATTAAAGTTTGTAATTTTTCTATACAATTATCGATTAATCCCACACATGTTTGCTTGCAGCGTCGAGACTATTAATTTTATTTAAGCAGCCCAATCTTCTATTTATAGACTATCCCCTTTATTTATAAACGTCGGTCTTATCAATATGTCCACAAGAGTGAAAGGGACAACCAATACTTAGCGGCTTGTAATTAGGAGGCGTTTTTGAATTAAGGGATATTAATTTAAATAGCCCAAATTCCTCCTGAGAGGGAAATTTTATTGCTTAGCTACTATTATTTGCTTGATGCAATGTTGGACCATGAATGGGATGCTTGAACTTCCGTAGTCGAACTCTCGTTTCGGCGCATCACACAAAACATGCCAAAACTAACCGGCTATCGATTACATCTGCGGGAACGGTGCAGCCTGACCCTACGGTACCCAATTACCTCGCATAATGACGGAAAACTAATGAAAGGTTCATCCTCTACGTTTTATTTAATAAATCTCCATTTTAGAACTGTGTTATTACAGAATTTTAGGTTAAATGTTATTACTAGTTGCCAAACATGGTAATATCTTAACGAATGTCTAAGTGGATTAAAGAATAATTAACCTTCGTTAAAACGGTAAATTCGTTAGTGTAGTCAATGTAATGTTGTTTGGGTTACTTTTCATGTAAAGACATTTAGACATAGACATTAGAAAATCTTTATTAAGGTATCACAAGAATAAACTATATATTTACATTGCATCCCAATGTAAATATATGCATTTGATTTATATATGTGTTGTGTTGTGTAGCGCAGGTCTATAATAAAAAATCGCAATGAAGTTGTTATCGATGCGTGTGTAGCGTCAACAAAAGTTCACATTTCACATACTTACAAAACTTATACATAAAGCTTCAAAGGGGAGCATTTTGATATTTTTCTGAACTGGCATAACACGATTTTAACCCCCTTATTCATAAACGTCTCCTAACTTAACAAGCTGCTAAGTATTGTTCGTCCCTTTCGGTCTTATAGACATATTGATAAGAGTGAAAGGGACAAACAATACTTAGCGGCTTGCTAAGTTAGGACATTATAGATAATTTCAACTACGTAATAATATTATATGGAATAGGGACCTAAAGCACAATTTTAATAATGCAAAAATGATGATTTCTCCATCCCGATTAAAATATATCTGTCAAACAAATGTTACCTGTCCTTTTGTTATATTTGCTTGAGGAAAAGGATAGTGATAATTTTATGTGATGAATATATTTAATTTTTATGCTTATGAAACAGGCCGTTAGACAATTTTATTTTTCATCACACTTGCTCGTAAATGCTGATTTTATAAGCAGGCATGCATGAACGTAATGAGCTATATTATGACCATGGTCGTAATGACTATTTTTTTAATTTTTATTAGTACATTGTGCATCAAGGGAGGTAAGCACGGAATTACTAACGAGAGTGTTACTAACGAGAGTTTTATGACTCGAGTTAGAATTCCGCTTACCTACCGTGATGCATACAATGTTTTTCATCACACTTGCCGACAAAAAAATAAGTTTTAAGACATAATATTATTAAATGACGTACTGACATTTCTATTACTCCCTAGGGAATATCACTTTTCTATTACTCCCGCTACGCGCGCAAGCAATGGTGCGCTTAGACAACAAGTGTGATGAAAACAATATTACGTCGCACTAGCGCGCCGCCCGCTGCCCACATAGGCGGGCGGCGGCGGCGGCGCGCGCTGCGCCGGGACTTCTGTTATAAAAATTATAAAAAGACGTCCCTGTTTGTGAGAAATGATTTAGACCATTTTAGAGTAGTTTTGTGAAAATATATTGTTTTATTTACTTTTTTTGCCTCACAGGTGTGATGAAAAACATTGTGTGTGCCACGGGCAGTACAAGAATTATGAACTCGTGTGAAGTAAAGCCCGCGCCTTCGGCTTGGGCTTTACTTTCACACTCGTTCACAATTTCTTATTTACCGCCCTTAATACACAATGTACTATTGTAGAATAGGCTGAGGCAACATGATGTTATTACTTTATTAATCAACTGTATATTTTAATACACGGTGCCCCAGGAACTTAAATACATACATTTGACACAGAATAAAAAAAATATAAATTTCAATAGTAGAAGTAGAAGTAAGGCAGAGGCTTATTTATTATTATTACACAGTTGTTCTTGACACTCACGGTTGACTTTTTGATAATCTGATGTAGGCCATGTAGGTACCATAGAAAAAGGTACTTATTATAGGGATTCAATGTAGGTATTGTAGGTCCTACCTAACGTAGCATCTCGCGGCTATATACTGTAGCATCACTGTGCTAAGCCAACTGCATAGTTACCTTGAGCCAGGTTTACCGACTTACATAGATATCTATGTACTAGTATTTACCTACACTGTTTACGCGGCAGATTTCATTTTAGAGGAGAATAAGGTATTTAGATTAACTTTCACTTTTACATAAAGAAATTATATCCTATTGTAACTGTAAATGGGCTTTTTGGGCAATTTTGGGCTGTCACGCAAACTCTACATATAAGCACGCATCGCCTTACACGTTGCCACCGATTTAGTCGACTAATGTCTGTATGGAATAATGACGGGGTATAAAAATGTAGAGAAATGGTTTATCAAAATCACGATATGTAAAAATGACAAGGTATTATAAGGTCGAGGACGACACGTCGAAATATAATTTAGTCGAAAGATAAAAACGACGATAATTTGCGAAATGCCCTTAACCAGGGGTTCCATATTTTTTAGCAAAAGGCCATATACTGCACTTTTGAAAACCTCATGAGGGCCACACGACATGGTCGATCACGGACTTCACGCATGAACTTTAGTTTTTTTGGAAGCATGGCTGAAGCTACTGGAGAGCAAGCTTTCATGAACCGTATCATTGAATTTCACTATGTGAACAGCATTGATTAGTTTGCTAACCTTGTTTAATGTGTTTACGATCATATCTCAATGCCACACCGAATAAAGCTGTTCTTGGAAAATATATTACACTTGATCCCTTGCTAATGAACGTCCATAATGTTCCGTTCCTTTATGCTATTGCTGAAGCCAGCCCTCAGTACATAAATGACACTCGCATTTCCTATAAATTTGCTTTATGGCTAACTATCTGATTACTCGTGCGGGAATCTTCTTAATAATCTTATTTTCCGCCCGTTCTTCCATATTAAGCCATTAATCAAACTATGTATAACGGAAGCAGTCACTTCATTTATGATAGAGTTATGAATCATTTCTAATGCCGTACGTAACTAAATTAGTAGCAATTTATTCTTTTCTTCAACAAACTTTAAATAACTAAAACTATGTTATCTTGTGTCGAGATCAGTATGAACGCAATTCATCATACTGTTTGGTCAATTATATTTTTATGTGTAATTCTAAACTTGCATACATACACATGTGTCCTTAATTTTACTTAGAATGGCTGTAGGGCATGAGTGTTGGCACTAAGATTAATGGAACACTTAGCTGCCAACCTCTCTGCACGTTTTTGTTATCTAGAGGAAATTCATTTACTTACGTGTATCCGCTCAGTCAATGGGAATAATAAATAATATAACGTACAAGTGCAGCCACATTCTGTATTCAAAGCCCCAAAATATAATATAATAAATATTTTTTGAATGTATAAAATAACATTGGCTAACCCACCAAATACAAAACCACCTGTAACCAAGTCCCATTATGTACTATACCAGTAATTGGAGTTCGATGCCAACGAAACTACGACAGATGCGTTATTGTCAAATCTGTCAGTCTCTTATGTCATTGTCAAATAAAGTTTTCAGGTTTCCACAACCTTTTTGTTATTTAATTAATTTATTTAAAATAATTCCTAATAAAACATTATATACCTCCGTAATGTTTGTACGCCTTTTTGTTTAATAAGGCTGTCACAACTAGGATTTTCTTAAAAACACGTAAATACCTAAAAACTTGTCTTTTCTCTTAACTAACATAGAAATGACAAAATTTTCTTGTAAATAACTTAAAATGATAAGAGCCAACGTTTCAAAGCCTATTTTAAAAAGAAGTTGAATTACCAGTGAACACAAACAACAGCGTGCCATATTTATTAAGACGGTAGGTATGGTTAAATTACTAAACCCCCTGCCTTATTACGGGTTAAAATTATGGGAAAGAAATTTGGAAATGTAAAATGAAAGCATTTTTTTATTTTATTTTTTATTTGTCTTCATCACTTATCCTCCTGAGTGGTAACTTTTTCAAAGCTGGTCCCATCGTAAAACTTGACTGTAATCATGAGTAGATCCAGAAAATATGATTTTGTATCATTGTGTTTTATAACATTTCACCCAGTATATTTCATTTGGAATTTAATTTTTTGATGATGGGGTGTATAGCGAAGCTAAACATGGCTGAACCAAGTGGGTCACCTTGTTAACAACCTACGGAGGAAAACAAAACGTTAGATCTGTATGATAATTTAAATGGAGAACTATATCACTGCCAAAGAAATTTGTAGGTCAAAGGAATTTTACGAATACGAAATGTGAACATAAAGCACGCTACAATATATTATTCTGCAATTTTCTAAACGTATGCAGAAATAGGGTTTTAATTTATGTGTAGTTAAATTGCTGTACCAAATGTTATTAACACCTGAGGTGATACCAGCGCAATACCAATTTTGTTACTAATAATTGCGGATAATTAAGTTTTTATTAAAATATCTCATATTTACGTGAAAATAAGTAAATAATATTGTTTCTATAAATTAAAGAATTAAAATTACCAATAAATAAGATATCTCAACGTCTTTTTTTAGAAAATAATTATTTACTATTGTAAGGACATTTCATTCATCACAGGCCTTTGCGTCTATTGCAGACGATTTACACATTGCTGTTTCGACAACGGGTTTGGTGACTGTGGAGGCCAATTCGCGAACGGCACGACCTGCCACATTTTTGGCAGAGAAAACTCATACCACCTGAGGTTACAGTCTCTGTTTGCTTTCTGCGATACCTCTTGCTCTCTAACAGATTAAACCAGGCTTCGTCGCATAGCCTTCTCCCCTCCACAACACGCTTTCGCCATTGACCACGGTCTTCGGCTAGGGTTGTTGTGGCAATATTTTCGTAGATTCTTTGGCCTCGAACTCCAATTAATGGTTTACTTACCTAATCTTCATTTAAATCTAACACATTTGCAGGCCTATTCTTCAAATGTTAGATCTCCGCTAGAATACCAAACTAATGCTTAAGCGGATGAATATATATGATGCTGAAAGTTTGACTACTTTTATGTGGGAGATAACGGGCGTTGGCTAAATCTGATAGAGATATTAAAAAAAATTACGTTGGCTGTGGTATTCCATTTTAACACCACTCTTATATTTTTTTATACAATATTACCTAATAACACTGTTTTTTTTATTGAAGTTAACGCTGCTGCTAAATTTAAATATATTGAGTAGGCGTAGTTAAGTAAAGGTATTCTTAAAAATAATTGTTATTTTTAAAAATTCTCGGGGACACTCGACTGACGGTCTCGTTTAATAAAACCCCGTCCTAGTTTAAATAATCGAGGGTTTCGATCTCGATTTTATGAACCCTTATACAATGTGCCCATGAGGATGGAAATAAATTTAACAACGGATTACTGACCAAATTTGAAGTTAAAAATGTCGTATGAAGTTTGCCGTCTATTTGAAGGGAAAATGTAATTGTTTTTAGGGTTCCGTAGCCAAAATGGCAAAAACTAAATCCTTATAGTTTCGCCATGTCTGTCTGTCCGTCTGTCCGCCTGTCCGCAGCATTGCAATACAATAAAAATTAGAAAAACATTTTTTATTTGGATACCTCCCCAACTGGTGTAGTGGGGATGATTTTTTTTATTTGCTGTAATTCTAAAGTTGTCTCCTCCACACTTACTCCTCCTCTAACTTTTGATCCGTATGTCCAAAAAATATGAAAATAAAAATCCCCTTCCTCACAGGCACCTTGTATTATCAAACCGGAATCAGAAGGGGATTCAAAAGTACTGTTCACACATCAAATAACACAACATTTACCAAGAAAAAAGTTGTTTATACAGGGTGACTATGGGTTCGTGATCCCAACTGTGAAAAATGTGTTAAAATGGTCTTTCTGAGCAATGTATCCCATGGGACCTATATGAACAAACACATTTTTTTACGACTAGTTAAGTTCAAGTTAATTAATATGTATACATTTCTCCATACCAATTCCTTGCAAATGTGTTTACATAATTATGAAACGAGACTGGAAGTTAACGAACACTTCCGCACCGGTCGGTATGAAATCAGTAATTTTTTTTCGTGATATTCATATTTGTTCCATGGGAAACCTTATTCAGATAGACCATCTTAACACGTTCTTCACAGTTGGGATCACGACCCCATAATCACCCTGTAGATGTGGTGAGTGATTAATTAATCTATTGTCTGTAAATCTCTGCACTTGAACTATGAATATAACAATGAATATATCCTAGATTGACTTATACACTGTTGTGTCAACAGTACTTTTAAATCCCATTCTAATCGCAGTTTTATAATAATGTCACTGTTATATAAACTACGATTGTATTGAATACTTAATACATCACGTACGTTTTGTTGTTACAGACAGCAACTATTTACTGGCGTGCGTACGCGACGACACAATACAACTGATCGACTTGCGGCAGAATACTATTGTTCGCTCCTTCAGGTACTTATTCATAATTACTCTTTAGGCAACATAAATGGTTTTGTACATAATACACCCAGTTTCACTTAGACATGTACTTAAAAAACTAAGATACACACTACACACTCAGATAAAATGCAAGATAAATTAAACTTAGTACTAAAATATAGGTCTTCTTACTAAAATACAATAATCCAGTTATTGTTTTTAGCTTTCACGATTTTCACAAGTATACTAAATTCTCAGGTATATCATAGGTTTTCAAAGCAAACACTAAATAGAATTTACAGATTATAATGAACAAATTACAGGTGAACATAGTTCGAGGAAAATAGGGGCTTTATGGAAGATACTATATATTGTTTAATACGAAAAGTTTTTTTTTCAACCGCAGTCATGAGTCGTTCAAAGTGGGCTGCGACTGGTCGCGGGCAGCGTTCGGGCCGGCAGGGCGGCTGCTGGCTGTGGGCGGGGCCGACGGCGCCGCCTACGTGTGGAACACGCATTCCGGCAAACTGGAGGCGACGCTGAAAGACCACGCGTAAGCATATATTTCAGTTGTTACAGAGGATACACTGGATGGTTTTCAAAGTAAGCTGACTGATCGCAGAGGATGCTTAGCTTAGGCTGGGAGCGCGGCTGCTGACAGAGACAGATAAATCTGAATTACTCATTCCGGCAAGCTGGAGGCAACGTCCACGCGTACGCACATTATTGTTATAAAGGCGACACTGGTCGGGGTCGGTGTTGTCGGTGGTCTGACTGATCACACGCGGTGTTTAGGCTGGAACAGCGCTGCTGACGGTAGGTGGAGCCGACGGCGCTGCCTAAATGTGGAATACGCATCAGCAACGGCAAGCTGAAGGCGACGCTGAAAAGCCACGCGTAAGCACATAGTAATTCAGAGGACATACTGGTCGGTATTCTAGGTAAGCTGACATGCGGTCTACGTTGTTATAGAGGACAAACTGGTTGGAGATCATGGTGGGCTTGCGACTGGTCGCATGCGGCAGTCCGACCGACGGCCCATGCTGTTCGGGATATGTGGAATACTCATTCAAAAAGTATTGAAACGACCCGAAAAAGTTAAGTTTTTTCCTGAGCTTCGGGGGCATTACTGGGCTTCAATTGATCGCTATCTTGACCCACTTTCCTAGATGCGTTCAAGAATAATTAAAATAACCCATAATATATGTCAAAAAAAATCTGTGATTCCCTTACAGATTAAATGTAATAAATACAACTTTCTGATGTTCTAAATCCACCGTGCAACATCATTCCCGAAATAATCGGTTAATTTATGCTAATACTCGTAGACCAATGTTCATCCTACTTATCGAACCCGTAAGGAATTTTATTACACATTTAGAAACCCTGAATGGAGAAAAAGAAAGTAGTATAGGCGGCACCAAGAATTGTAATTAAATCGTGTTGACGTGGTATAAAGTCGTTTTGGACAGCTTCCAAATAGTTTCAAGTTCGTGCGGCAAGTACTTTAGCGACATCTGTCCTTAAGCGTAATAAGACGCTCTTTTGAGATTCTGATATGATACTTTTGAGATTTAATTGTTTCCTTTGTCAATATTTAAAAAACAAGATGTTACTTTCACACAATACAACCTACTTCCCTATCATTGTTGAAGATGCCGACTTAACAGAGCATTAGGAAATGAGGCTGCATAGCAAATAAATAAGAATTATTCTATTATTCTATCACACCATACCAGACACCTTTCATATTCAGGGTATTCTGGGCTTGTGACAACCAACAGAGCTTTTTCAATAATTGTTATACATTCTTTCGAATAACAGTAAAGAGATGGCTTAAATTCCTGTTTGTACAGTTGCAATTGCACTTGTATCTGTTATTCACACCGTTCACTCAACGCGCCTGTAGAATTTGATAAGCCACTGTGAGAATGTGAGGTGGTCCGATTACTCCAATCGAATGTATTAAGTGATCTTCAATATGTAAAGGAGCAAATAAAAACGTATAGCCTGTATTAAAGTATAACGGTTGCAGTTACGTAGTATTTTTAAATGTGTGTGTGTGTGTCTGTATGATAATAATAACCACTCACATGCTTTGATTTTTGCGATAGACTATAATATAATATCGCTATAGTTCGTTTTTTAGCATTAGAGGGAACATAAACGCAGGAAGCACGAGGTATTTTATTTACGTCATTTTATGTCTCAATCTTAACGGTCATTTTAAAATGTCTAGATCTAGATCTAATTGCTGTAATCTCGAATTTTAGTTCTAATATTTCTTTTAATATGTCATTTTTTCAGTGTCAAAAAAGTGACACGTCAATTTGTTTTAGGCTTTAGATTAAAAAGCCACAAAAAAATTAAAACTGATATTTTCATCACTTCAAAATATAATATGGTCCTGTTAAGTTGTCGTTTTGGTGAAAATTCCTAACATCTAATACTTGTCCTATGAAGAAAGGTTGTCGTGTAGTGTCGACGTCTGCTTCTTTGTTTACCACTTTTCTAATCTTAAAAAATTAATATGTGAAATAAGAATGATGACATGTAGCCACAGCAACGAGAAGCATGTCTGTGGATAAGAAACAAAATTGTAATATTATACCACCTCGGACGTTGATGATCTTGGTCGTTTTTTCTTTGGTATATGACATTCTATATTTATAATGTAATATTATAGTTTAGCAACGACATTGCTATATACCCAGAACCAGGTATACGCAATGTAGCATTGTACTTATTATAAAGTACAGGAACATTTGTATCTTAAGAATATTTTGATCCCGTACAAGCGTGGACATACCAAGTGTGAGTATCCTTACTAATCGGACTAAAGTTAGTTAAGTTAATAATCCAACATTCCCATTTCCTCAGCACGTAACTCATCCTGCGTTATAAGACTCCCTTCGGCTATTAGCGTCATTCTCCAGAACATTAATCACAAGCGAAACATCCCCCACCTTAAGTTTTATAAGAAATAAATATGAAAATTGTGCACAGTTTACGGCAATTTATTAAATTCCAGCGTTGAATTGCTGTTCCGTAGGGCGCCGACATGATCTAGTGGTCGTAGCAGGCCAATATATTTTAGACTGTGTGTTGTACTGAGGTGCAAATTACTTGAGGGTCTAGTTATACCAGATATAAACGTGCATATGTTTTTGCTCTGAGTTCTGCACGCGACGTCAGACCACGCTACACCATTGCAGTTCATAATATATTATGAGTACCTAGTACCTACTACCTACATAGTATTTATGTCATGTTAGGTATGCACGAAATTAATAAAATATTACAAATAAACAATACAAGTGAGCCTCTGACTCGCACGCTAAGGGTTCCCTGTCATTACAAAACTACAACGATCGTGAATGTTCTCTTACAATGTTACAAGTTTTACTTTGCCGTCATACGTCTAGGCTATTAAACGTAATTTCAAATATATTTGTAATGGCAATAAATGTATACCTAAGTAGGTAGGTAATAATAAAAATACGATTTTCGTATTTAGGTACCACTTATACTCATGCGACATATCAACCTTGCTTCTTTCCAAATTTCATAATTCTACTTCAACACGAAGGGTTTTGATAGCGTCAAAATATGTATGATAAAATAAATGAAGCATTAAACAGCCCTATCTTTTTGCAGACTTGATTATTTCACACCCTTGAGGGATCGCAGAAGTAATTATTTGGTATTTATTTCAACTTTATTTTTCTAAACGGTCTTGACAGACGCATACAGACATACGGACAACGATGTAATCTTATAAAGTTTCCTTTAAAGAGGGAGCAATGGTGACAATTTGTTCAAAAATAACTTAAATGGGCAGTGCCTACCTAAAAACATAATTAAAATTCACGTGTATTTAGTCACTACGCGCGAACTTTTTTCGGACAACCTAAGTCTCCATTATTAAGCACTGAGCCCGTTCTATCGCGTCGCGGTAGGTAGTCTAGGCACTCCGAAACATGTCGCGCATAGTGACTTCATATATTTGAATTTATATCTTGAATCTATAAAATCTAAAGAACGCGGACATGAACGGAACTTTTATGATATATCTCTATATTGTGTTAAGTTAAATGGTTTTTATTAGTATTTAATTAGATATTAAATAGCAATCAACTTCTTTTAATGTCGTATCAGCCGCCGCCTGCCGACCACAATAATTATTCTATAAAAGGTCAAGTATATATCTTCTTAAGTACCGTAACCGTAGCATCTAAATAAATACGCGATAATTCTCTACAAATAAAAAGGCCGACAAATGAGCTGGTCATGTTTCATTTGCGCCGACGCAGTCCCGACCGCTCGTAGTAGCAGTCTGCTCCCAACCTGACCCAAAGGCAATAAACTTGCAGTGAATACATTTTTGACCTTGAATATAAAACTAGAATTGTCTTACTCGTGACATCGTTTAGTTTCCCCGTAACATTTTGCATGGACAATTGAAATCGTGAGGTCAACATTGGCTCGGTCTGTCTCACCGTTGCAACTTTCTCTTTCCCATACCGTACAGAGAATATTTACCCGGTGCCCGTCGCTGTGGCCTAGTGGTAAGCTACCCCGATGACCTTTCAACCCTGACTGGCTGTCGAAAACATAACAGCAATAACATTCACACATTATAAAAAAAGAAAATTATTTAGACATCTGCCCTTTAGGAAGAAACTTGAGTGATATTATTTATATTTGAATAAGTTCGTGTGCAAACGCGTCCACTAATGTTAAACAAATCAGATGAGAATTGAATTGAACTGGAACTCTATTATCAAATACGAAATTCAGTGTCCTCTTTTAGATGTAATCCGATCATAGTATTCGTACACAACCGTGTACTTAGCATGTTGAAATGTCACGATTTATCAATTTTCTCTGTATTTTTGTTTATCATATTTATTTTAATAACTACAATTTATGTACAATTGTACATAGATTAAATCTAACTAATCTAATTAACCTAACCTATATCTAAGATAGGCCCTTGTGGCATTGTACCGAGGATGCTGGCGGCATTTCCTCGTTGTATCGCAATACGATGCGTTGTGCGAGGAAGTCGCCAGCTCTTCGGTCTTTAGTTACGCCAACTATATTTGTTTCATGATTTCTGCTAATTTGAAAATTATATGAATTACGCTAAACTATACATTCATTTGACATACATATACCTAATGACACCTACAAGTTATAAATACCATTAGTTCTCGAGAATGACTATTCGCGAACTATTAGTAACTAATGTTAGTTAAATGCGCCATTGTGACAATGTTTGTTGGTTTGTCCGTTCATTTTAACGGGTCATGTATGCCCACAGAGATTGTGGCGCGCAGGCACTGGATGCTTTGTTCGCGCCGGGTCTGTCCGACCCGCGCCTGTGGACTCCATTCTTCACTAAACCAGCGTAAATACCCCATATTGTTCGCATAACTCGTGGTGTCCACCAACTGCATGCCGAGATATGATCGGGCTAATTCGCGCACACGTCTTGCATTATAATGGAGTAAATAATTTCTCTCACACGGCTACAAAGAAATGCGGAAACATTCCTGTGCGTATCTTTGCTCAGCATTTCTTGTCCTCAAATTTTAATGTTAAAGCTCCAAGTTGCGTGCCCATTTTATTGCACACGCCGACACTAATTCAATATTGAAGTAAACATTACTACGGTTTACTCGCATTGTGATTGTGTACCGTTGCTACATAAACACTAGGTTTTATCTACAGCTGTTAAAATCAATGAACATAATGGTATCGACGTAAAGCGAGATTTCTAATAAAGATACGTTCCCTTGGACTCCGTACCTTGGGCCATTGTTTTCGTTTTCATAAACAAGTGGTTATCCAAGTAAACGAATTGTTTGAGTAGTCTTATCTCGTTAGCTCATTATAATAATCCATGCTGTAAACATACATTTAACTTAATAGGAAAAGTAAAGGTAGGTAGGATTTGTCTCTTTCGTGCATATTCAGTGAGAATCATACGGGCTTCTTTTTTTACTAATACCAAAAAGAGAAATGGGTACTTTTTCTGGTTTCTACTAACTGACAAACTGGTTTGCCAGAATAGCTTAATTTATATTAGCCCATTGTGTCCCACTGCTGGGCAAAGGCCTCCCCCATCTTCTTCCATTCTTCTCGGTCCTGTGCGACCTCCGGCCAATCTCTTAAAAAGGAGTCTAAGTTATCCCGCCATCGCCGACGGGGTCTGTCTGGTCTCCGATTAGAGTTGTGGGGCACCCACTCTGTGGTTATTTTGGCCCACAAATCATCCGGCATGCAGCAGACATGACCCGCCCAGTCCCATTTTAACTTAGCCGTTTTCCGAGCTACATCAATAATTTGTGTCTTGGAACGCAGCGTGGTGTTCCGGATACGATCCCTTTAGTTTTACACCTAATATGCTGCTTTCCATAGCTCGCTGGCAAACCCCCAGTTTGAACTTCTGAGCTTCCGTCAAAGACCATGTCTGAGCACCGTAGGTGAGGATTGGAAGTATGCACAATTGCACATATCCATGAGCCTACGTTTGAGTGACAGAGGTAGGTCTCCTTTCATGAGGTCTTTCATTGCCCAATCAATAGCTTTTCCAGGCGTTTTCAGTTCGTCTTTCGACTTCCTTGTCTTGTCCCGCCTGGAAAGAGACTATTTGACCTAAATAAAGGTCAACACATGTCACTCATGTATCGTTGGGTGGGTGTACGGTGTACTCCTGTGAAGATTCTATTAAAATTATCTAACTAATCTTGCTTAGCCATACACAACTCTCACTTAATTCACTCTTTGTTTGTTATACATAGTCCCATCCTCTAGACCTTAAAAGTAACCTACGTACCTTTGTAATCTCTACATAGAACCAGTGAAGAGACGTTTAGGCACAATTTTTTTACTACAAGTAACAAATAGTACCAATTCAGTACTAAATAATGAAATATGAATCGACAGAATTCAGGACCTGGTTCCGCCATTATAACGTTATAATGGCGGGACCAGACTGATTGAATATAACTTTAAAATAGAAGAGGTACAATTTTTTTGCAACAGGTGCCAAATAGTAATAAATAATGCAATATGAATCGATCGAATATGAATCGGTCAGGTCCCGCAATTATAACGGTTACTATTATAGAGATTACATAAAAACCAAAATTTGTGAATACTTCTACAATATTGATTTTCTAACAGTTTTGTGAAGCATGTTTTCATAAATTGCCCACGTGCTGACGATGGTCGACAATCTCAAGTTTACAAGGAATGGCCAAAATGTGATACTCATTTGAAAACAATTATAACGCATTTCGATCACCTTAAAATAAGCTTTCAAAACATATTTACGTTTTTTTATTTGTTGCTTTTTTAAATGTTTTATAAGACAAAATCTTTATAACAGAACTTAAGGACCGACTAGGTAGGAACAATACCAATCTAGAATTCGATGACGGATACAAAGGATCGTTTAACGGTTTGTCTCCTGCACGCACTATCACGGAAATGTATGCGGACTGTAAACGCTCATGTAGTGGAGCAGCGAGGCTCGAGCGGCGCCCGCGCCGGCGCGCCGCCGCGCTGTCCACGCACAGCATGCGGCCTTGCTTTATGTTCGCAAAATTAACAAGAACATGTGCGACGCAGACTTATTGTTCAACTAGGAAACATCTAGATTTATTGCGTGTTACCATCTTAACTTCAACATCCGTATCACTTCACATACATCTAATTGTACCCGTGGGAAATGATAATAATTTTATGCTTTAACATGGGTAAAAGGCATCGAGAAAATAAATAAAGCATTTTTATGGTTTAAGTTCCCTAGTGCTCGTTTAGGTGAACATAGCGAGCAACGTAAACGACGTGCAGTTATGAGAAACTATTTGGAGTAAAACATCAGCAATTTATTGGTGCGCTATAATCGATCAATATTATATCCAACATGATGTTTAAAATTGTTATTCATAAGTTTAATAGTACATATTATTATGTACTTTAGTAACACAAATCTGATTATTGCATAAAATAATTATTTTAAGATCATATTAATAAGTACCGATGGGGGGAAATTTTTATATTTAAATTTATATCGTACACCTACGTAATAGCCTTATGGTCCCTGTAAAATCTCGCATCATAAACAAAATGGTTTTAATTATTGTGTAATACAGCACTTGAAAATAATAACAAAAACAGGTATTTATATTGCGCAGTAGGTACGTGCATGATCCATTTAAGTTGTTTTTAGCTACAATTTCATATACCTCACACAATAGGCACTTATACATATATCTACGGCAAAACAGGATTCCGGTTTGAGTAAGGGACATCATAATTCCGACCTAAATACTTATGAAATAAACTTGGAAATACGGTATACACAAGCATTTCTAATTGTTTCGTGGATTTCTAGGATACGAAAAAATAAAAACAACATAATGGCTATTCGAACTTTAAAAATCACGATTTGATTTGTTACTCTTACAGACTGACTTAAAGCAGCTAAAGTTTTTGCTGTGCCTTGTTCCTGTACTACAACATCAATGTCAAATCAAGTCTGGATTGTTTACGTTTGAACAGGTTGAGCGGTTTAACGTAATTAATGAAATAATGAAACTGGTTACGAAAGGCGTTATTAAGTGATGTTTTTATTACCTACTATTTTAATTAATTTCTAGCTTGTGATACTTATTTGAATTACAAATTAATTACAATATTTTCAATATTTTTACGCCTGTGTACAATACATAATTTCTAACATCAAAACCTAGTGTAGGTAGGTAATTTCAGCAAATAAATATTTTAAGTGCACAAGGTTCGCCTGAAACAAATTTAAAAAAATATATGTCACCACAAGATTATACATAATAAATAAATAAAAATAAAAAGCCTTTATTTTCAGGTACAATGAATATACATATTTGTTTATTACTATACATTATAATTCTATTATTTCGCATCTCTTGTATTCATTGCCTGCTTGCCCTTCGGCAAAGGCCTCCTCCAACCGTCTCCATTCTCTGCGATCTAGTGCCACTCTGTTCCAGGTGGTTCCTGCTACCTGCGCAATGTCGTCATCCCATCTGAGTAGGGGTCTTCCTTTGGATCGCTTCCCCTCTCTAGGGTACCACTGAGTGACAATTTTGCTCCACTTGTCTTCACCTCGAATTATATGGCCTGACCACTTCCATTTTAATCTTTTAGTCTTTTTTGTGAGATCTTGCACTTTCGTTCTATATCTTATTTGGGTATTACGCCATCTGTCATTCTTACGGATACCTAGCATGCTCCTCTCCATGGCTCGCTGGCAGCATGCTAATTGTGACATGGTGGTTTTTGTGAGAGCCCAGGTTTGGCTGCCATACATTAGTACTGGCAAAACACATGTGTTGAATAATTTGCCTTTTGTATTAGAATGTAGGTTTTTATCCTTGAACACTTCTTTTAGGGACCAGTATCTTTTCCACCCATTTGCAGTTCTTCGCTCCAGTTCTTTCTGTATGACATCTTTAGGGGAAATTATTTGTCCAAGATAAATATATTCATTTACATACTCCACCAATTCTTCTCCCACCTTGATATTGGTCCTGTTGCCATTTGTCATCACCTTTGTTTTTTCTAGATTGATGGTTAATCCTACAACCTTACTGTGGGCCTCTATGTCATTTATCATTTTGTTTATTTCTTCTGCATTTTTCCCAAACAAGACAACGTCATCTGCAAATCTTAGATGTGTAAGATGGTAACCACTAATACTAAGACCATATTGATCCCAGTTTAGGTCTCTAAATACCATTTCTAAGACTGCAGAGAACAGCTTTGGCGATAGAGGGTCCCCTTGTCTGACACCTTTTTCTATATTGAAGGGCTCTCCTTTCCTCTCTAGTTGGATGCAAGATGTGCTATGTTTATATATGTTACTAATTATCCTAATATATTTGCTCTGTATGCCTTGTTTTTTCAGTGCTAGCCATATTTTGTTGTGTATGAGAGAGTCAAAGGCTTTGCTATAGTCGATAAATGCAATGTAGTATGTTAGGTTATATTCGTTGTATTTCTCTATGATTTGTCTCACAACATGGATATGGTCCAGCACTGAGAAGCCTTTCCTAAAGCCGGCCTGTTCTTTTGGCTGTTCCTCATCCAGTCTTGTTTCTATTCGCTTTAGAATAATTTTCCCGAATATCTTGTAAACATTAGACATCAGGCTTATAGGCCTATAATTCCCAATATCGTGTTTGTCTCCCTTCTTATATATTAGGATTATGTTGGACTGCATCCACTGGTTTGGTATAGCCTCGGTGTCTAATATTTCGTTGAAGAGATCTGTAAGGATAGGCGTTATTGCTTCTTTGGCTTGCTTTAGTACCTCATTACTTATTCCGTCTGGTCCAGGAGCTTTGCCCATGCCTTGCGTTTCTAAGGCCCTTTCAACTTCTTCCTGCAGTATTGTGGGAATGTCAGAGTTCTCGTTAAGTCCTACCTCACTGTGGATTGTTGTGTTCCTGTACAGTTCCTTGTAAAATGATGTAGCGATTTCTATAATATCTTTTCTTCTGTATTGGTGTTGGTTTCTATCCTTTACTTTTACAATCCAATTCTTACTTTGAGATAGCTCCTTGTAGGCTTTCTTGATACCACCTGTCTGTATTATATGGTGCTCAATCGTTTTCATTCTTTTGTGTTTCCGGTCTTTTCTTAAATTTTTGTTAATTTCTTTACTAATTTCTGAAATCTGTTTCCTTCTTCCGATTGTATCTTTGTTGCTTATAAGGGATTTTCTTTGTTCAAGTAGTTCAATTGATTTTACATTATTCCATAAAAAAGAATATGACTGCCTCCTCAGCACTCACCGCAGATTTTAAATCGGTCTGAGAGGGACATGTTTTCGACGGCGTCGCCATCGTTGATCGCACGTCGTATACATACATACACCTAAGTATTTAAATGTTGTTATTTCCAAAATACTTATCCGATTGCCAAGATCAACTCATCAGTCTCCTTGTTTTATATTATGTATAATGCGCTGAAATATACAGGTAATCCACCCTCCGTAAAATACAATGAGTCCGTATCAGCGATGGTAGCGCGCGCGGGTCTCCGAGCGTAAAGTTTCATGAGTAACAGTGGTATTGATATGTGTGAATGCTCACATTGCCAGCACCATTGTCGACGGCAAGCAAGCGTGCGCACAAAACCCAATAATACCACTTGCTACCATTATTTCACTCGTAATATCAAATTATTGTGTAATGAACATTCGTCTAGCTAACCTAATCTCTGCGTGCATGCTTTTTATAGCGGAAAGGCGAACGACCGAACGATTCTCGAAATTGCTTTATTGGGTAACCTGTTTCCGAACAGGAGGCGTGTAATGCGGTCATGAATCAAGATGCCACGGGAATGAGATTATTATGTTATAGATACTTTATTGCTATTGAAGTAATTATACGAATTAACTGTGTTAATAGTACATTACTATAGAGGACGGGAAACGAAGGGTTACAGGCCAAGTAGATATATCTGGCCGAAGGAACTGAGGCCAGATAGGAATACGCGGCCTGTAACCCTGTTTCTCGCCGAGATTTGTATAGTGCTTTTCTCAAACTTGCCATGAAATAAAACAAACTGATTTCGCCGAACCATACTATTTGATTTGTAAATAAACCAATAGTACAGTATCGTACAACATTAAAAAAAACATTCGCGCCTAACTTTTTTTTTATCTGTTTGAGTTATCCTTTTACCTGGTGGTATAGACATTAGTTCTTAGGTTATTTTTTTTTTCTGTGGCTGAATGTCAAGACCTAGTTGTACAATTTGACGTTTCAAAACAAAAGACAGTTTGTTTGCAGTCCTAGGTGTGAAATAAATACATGAAATCTCTTTACATATCTCTTTACACATGACACCGGATACATAGTATTTCCGGGTTTAATTTGACGTAAGTAACATCAACATTCCGTAGCAAGTTTGAGAAAATATTAATTGCGTATTTGCCTGGATAAGATGTCCCATTACAACTTAATTTTAAGATACTGCACCTTCTTAGGAAAACTCACGAAAAATATATCCACATCATCGGTGTGTAGCGAAGAGAAAAGTTAATCGTGTCACGGGAAATACGGAGAGCCATCGAAATCGGTCGTCATCCGAATTTTAATCATGATTGTGGTTGGTCCGTGCCACCTGGTTGGAAAACGGTTTTAGATATTGCATCTGTGGACATTGTAGTCGAGCCCTTATTGAGTTTTGTGTGCAACCCGCTTTTTGACAAACGTGACAATGAGGGTAGTTCTCTCGCTTCGCCGCCCCCGCCAGCGCTGCCCGCGGCCAGCACCCGCTCTAGCAGAGCGCAAGCCCGCAGTACTCGTCGGGCTTTGGTCGTGGTTACTCCATGATGAGGTTCCTCTAAATTAATCGAAACATGTAGAGCAATTATCGGCTTGAATTACGCGAGTAACCCGTTTGCTAAATATTCAAATATCCGGAAACGGTTAACTGAATTTTTATTATCCATATAATTATATTGTTTACAATTTTTTTGAATGTCACTAGTTTGTTGTTCCGCACTAACCTTTTCCCGAAAGTCAATAACCAGAATAACGTTTAATAATTTTATTATTTGTTTTTTCTACTCCCGTACTTTTATTTGTCACTTACAGGGTCGTGAACACACCTTTAAGCCCCTGCCTTATAGATATCAAGATAAGTCTATATTGTCTATTCCCTATAAACGCATACATGGCTGCCAACCTAATTTTAAATGTCTTTTTTAATTTTGACGTATCCCGCCCAACCTTGATTATTAATAAAATTGTGTTTGACTAAGAATATTTCTCAAATTTACAATTTTATTAGAAAATAACTGTGTGGTCGTAGAAAAAGTATTGTATGCAACAGGGATCGGATACCGGTTTTTTCTCCATACAAAAGAACGGTTCGAATTCCGTTCTTTTTCGTTCTTCGGTTTATAATTTTTTTGTTAATGGAGTAATTCAAAAATGTGATGTTAATAGTTAAAAAAATGTTGAATACTACATAAAGAGTGTAAAACATTTTAAGATATTGAGCTATTTCGAGGTTTTTCTAAAAAACCGGTTCCGATCCCTGGTATGCAACATTGTTTAACTGAGTTAAAAAATGCTCGTGGCGTCTTTAATAACAATTTTCGGCTTCGCCTCAAATGGTTACCTACGCCACTCACCTTTTTTGACCTCTCTTAAACAAGGGTTGCATAAAATACTATAACACCTTTTCTTAAACCCGATGAGACGAGAATACGAAATATCATTTACCCCATATTGATTCGGTTAGGTTATGTTAGAACTGCGATCTCGGAAAAACATCTACTTCAGACACTTAAGATCTTTTAATACGGGAGAAATAGTACGTAAACTACTACTACTACTATTACTAGAAATAGTAGTAGTAAATACACTACGATACAACTGCGAAAATTACAAGCTGGAAACGAGGGCCATAAATTAAAACACGACCGTGGGAAGTGTTTTAAATCGACACGAGTTACGAATTTCCTTTTCGCACGTGCATCGTACGACGTTTTTCAATACAGATGGCCCTCCGAAATTTCGATCTGACAAAAAATTAACCACTTCTCGCACTAGCGCGTAAAGAAAGCACCATCTGTACTGAAATAGTACATTTCCTAACTAGTGCGGGAAACGAGGGCGACAATCACCCGAGTTAAAAAAAAGTTTTTGCACGTGTAAGGGACGATTTTTTTCATAACAAGTGCGTCAAAAAGAGAAATTACCGCGCGTGATGCATGATTGCGTTTTTACGCACTAGTTAGGAAAAATAATAATTTTAGTTTATTTTATTAAATTTAATTTTAATGTTATTAATTCTAGTTTCTTTTTTACTCTTACGTAGGATGCCCTGAAAATTTCGGGAATTTAATACTTAGGAACGTATATTTGACATGTGTTATACCTCTTTCTTACAAGCATAGTCTCATTATTCGAAAACACTGGCCACTTAGAAAAAAAAAAAACAATGTCCGATTTTCAATTGTTTTTTAAAGTCGTCGAGTCGCTGGTGAAAATGGAGCTATCCCGCGAAAGTTTTAGAGCAATGATTTATTATGACTTTAAAAGTGGATTAACACAACAACAATGTGGAGACCGATTAACTATTGCTTTTAGTAGTGAAGCACCTTCAAAGACGACCATATACAGGTGGTATTCGGAATTCCAACGTGGCCGTGTGTCTCTTGCGGATGACGTACGTGAGGGTCGACCGAAAACGGCCGTTACCGATCAAAACATCGATGTTGTTCGCCAACTGATAAAGGAAGATAGGCATGTTACATATCGGGAGATTCAGGAGACTTTAGGCATTGGAATGAGTCAGGTACAAGTTATTTTACAACAAGAGTTGGGCGTGCGGAAGTTATTTTCCCGGTGGATTCCTCACTTGTTATCTGACGACCAGAAAACGGTACGTGTCAATTGGTGCCGCAAAACTTTAAAAAGATTTAATGGAGGAAGCTCAAATGCCGTTTTTGGTATTGTGTCAGGTGACGAATCATGGATTTACGCATATGAGCCTGAATCGAAAAACCAATCTCGAGTTTGGGTTTACGAAGACGAACCGAAGCCGACAAAAGTTGTTCGTTCTAGCAGCACGATCAAAAAAATGGTAGCCACGTTTGTCTCCAAATCGGGTCGCGTGACGACTATCGCTCTTGAAGATCGAAGAACTGTCAATGCCGATTGGTATATAGGCGTTTGTTTACCGATTGTTTTTGCTGAACTGCGAAAAACTAACCCTAACCGCCGTATTATACTACACCATGATAATGCCAGCCCTCACACCGCTCAGAAAACACACGACTATCTGAAGGGCGAAAACGTCGAATTACTGGACCATCCTCCGTACAGCCCCGACCTAAGTCCCAACGATTTTTTTTACTTTCCCGAAAATAAAGAATCGGTTGCGTGGTCAGCGTTTTCAGACCGCGGAAGAAGCAGTCGACGCTTATAAAATGGCCATTTTGTCAACCCCCACTTCAGACTTCAATAACTGTTTTAAAAACTGGTTTCAGAGAATGAAAAAGTGTATTAAACACAAAGGAGAATACTTTGAAAAACAATAAAAGTACTTTTATTTCATTAAAATGCGTATTTTTTCCGATTCCCGAAACTTTCAGGGCAACCTACGTATGTGCTATGGACAATGTCTGAAATAAATGATTTGAATTTGAATTAAAAACATTACATCTCAAAAAGCAGTTGTCAAATTACACTTCGGAATTTCAAAAGGTGTTTTTAATACGTATCATAAGCGGAATCAAATTGCAGCCAACTAGGAATAGAGAAAATAATAAAGGACGAGCCACTTAATAGGGGAGATGTACTTTCGGGGAAACAAAATTTCGGTCAAGTAATAAAATGGGAATCGTTTTCCGAGTACTAGAATATTCGGCATTACAACTTTGGACATTATGACAGATAACCATTATAGACATTACCTGCATAGGAATTTAACCAAACCCAAGATATTATCGAAATTTGGTGCTTAATTGTCGTTACGAAGATGACTGAAATTAAGGTTTTTTAACTGTCGTTACGAAGCTGACTGAAATTAAAGTTTTTTAACATCGCGCTAATTGGGTACCCCAAAAAGTAAAAATGCCCTTAAAAACCTTAATTGCAGTCAGGTTTGTAACGACTATTAAGTACGATCTCTTTAGGAATATCTACGTTTTTTATTAAGATATCGCTTATAGTTCATAAAATTAACATCAAAACAGTTTTTATTGAAATTTAGTGCTTAGATAATTGGGTCATTTGCAGAAAAAGTGTACCTTTTAATTTTTTTTGCGATCATGGACTGTAATACAGCATTTTACGCGGCATCGTGCGTACTTTTCAGTTATGAAACAAAAAAAAAATGTCCCTAATGTAACGAAAATAAGTATGTAAATTGAGATTACTCAGGTTGAACGAAATGTAACGAAACTGATCTCAAATTTGTTACAGAATTTTTCATACCTTTAGTATGGGAGTAACTAAACGGAGAAATCTCAATTTACATACTTATTTTCGTGACATTAAAAGGTACTCTTTTTCTGCAAATGACCCAATTGTCGTTACAAACCTGACTGAAATTAAGATTTTTTTATTTCACGCTAATTGGGTGTTCCTAAAAATGAAAAAGCTTGCATACGCGTAGTTAATACAAGAGGCTCCGACGTCTCGGGCTGTCGAGGCTGGTGGGGAGCCCGAGACGTCGCAAGCCTCTTCTATTAACGAGGAGAGAGAGTAGGAGAATTTGAACAACATGTCTTACCTACACTTTTAATTACACTACGATTAATGTTTAATGTCCTATAATTTTGTGACCATCCCCTATCAAAATTCCCCAGTGATCTGAAGATTTTTTAATCGGAGAATTTTAGAATTATGAATTTAGAATAAGATAGTTCAAATCGTGTTGCCTGTATATTAAGCTAAAAAGTTAAATGAATACGGTTTTGTAATGAGGCGGTATGCACGTCGTTGCAATACCAATCCTGAGGGCTTTAGGGTTCTACGGATTATTACTTAAAGTGGAAGTGGGTGAAGGTGTGTAGCACTATTCAATACTATTTCAAGAATATATATTATTTAATTTCATGTAAATTATTGCTCCATAAGTTCAAGTGAATCGCATTAGAGAATGTTGAAAAAAAATGTTATTCGGAAAATTTTAATAAAATCAGAAAATGATATAAACAATATTTGACATGAGTTTTTTCTTTTTAAAAAATAATTAAGATACGTATTTGGTGAAAGGGCCGATTATCTATAAAGGTGCGTTTAAACCAAAAGAGCATTCGCTGTTCTAGCACCCGTTCTACGAAATCAACCAATCACGTTTTGTGTACCGATCGAATTTCGTAGAGTGGGAGGTTATAACAGCGAATGCTCTTTTAGTTTAACCGCACCTTAACATGACTGCGCTCTTTAAAGATCATCGATCATGGACTGTGTCGATAGTCCGATTCTTTACCCTAGCCTAGAAAAGAAGCTAATACATTATCAGTAAATTGAAAGAGCATTACAGGTAAGGAAACAATTGCTAGCTCGGCGCCAGATCTCATGAAGTTTATGACGCTTCCTGCTACCCATATTGGTTATTCGTGGCGGCTTGTTATACGCAGCCCGGTTCGGTATGTGTAAACGAGCCAAGCAAACCGGACGCTAATTCTTCTTTATGGGTAGCCTAGCCTTACCCTGAGGACGGACTAACTACGCGGTGGCCTATGTTTGCGCATAGCGTGTAGCGAGTTACTTGTGTTTTAGGGTTCCGTAGTCAACTAAGAACCCTTGTAGTTTCGCCATGTCCGTCTGTCTGTCTGCAGCTTATACTTCGTTTTTTTTAGCATTAGAAAGACCTTCGCAGAACGAGATATAAGGTTTTTTTATAGGCACATTCTGCGGATCGAACAGTGAATACGAGTTATTCAATATCACGTATTTATTATCATGCTATATTAATATACATATATTACTCAGTGTTGTGAACAGATAAGAAACATAATGTTAGTTAATTTATATTCTAAGATGAAAAGATAAGAATTTTAATAAATTGCGTTGACAATTTTTCATGGAAAGGTTGTACAATAAAAAACCTAAAGAGGCAGAGTTCTCACACAATTTTAAAACGTCACTGTCACTATCTGTCATTCATTCGATTTCATATGTTGTCGGTTGTGTTTTCTATTGCTGTTAACTTACTTAAAGATTGTTGTTATCGTTTTTGTTCAATTTCGTTTTTCGTAAGATACGGCAAAAGCAAAATCCTCTGACTGCCAGTGAGAAGCGGATGGTGGTGAATATTTACAAATTAGTCTTAGTAATGTGCTATAGAAAGGAATATCCCACTAAATCGGACCGTGTGACAAAGACTGCCGAGACTGCTGGCATTTCGTTGGCTACGGTGTACAACATTTTAAAAGAAAATAAGTTTTTAAATGTGATTAGATAATATAATAGATAACACTGTGGAAAATTTTATTATAAACGTTGGTGGTTCCGAGTCCTCGGACTCTTCCACTGACAGTGAATAAAACTATGTATGTCATCTGAGTTTTATTTTCTAATTGTTACCAAATTCAAACTACATTACAGCGTCCCAGATTAAAGCCGCCTATAATGGCGACAAATACAAAACGACGTTGCCGATGGGTAGGGTTGTCTTACTATTGTCATCTGCTCAGTCTTTATGACACCGTGTCCGCTTTTATACCGATAGTTTTAATCCTTAAATGCATGACTTTTAAAAGTACTGGGAGTGCATAATGTAAGCTAGATTAAATATGCATATATTGTTAAATTTTAGACTGTACCTAAGCTTCATTAAATTCATTAAATGTAGAATCGGTACGATATAATATAAGTTACAAATTTATAAAAAAATACTTAGTTAAAAGCCGCCAGGCATTAAACGAAAACCTTCAATATTTATCTTTTTTCTAAATTGCCGCCATCTTGCTTATAAAACACTTATAATTTTTTTTTTATACAGTTTTGCCAACAAATTAATATTAAATGTGCGTTTATATTATAACTTTGCGTTCAGCTATCGGTAAATATCAAATGATATGTATGTACATTAAGTTCCGAGAAATTCACTGGTATCGGCCGAAATTGAAGAAGGAAGGTTTACGACCACTGCTTCTTTGTTCACCCGTTTGACAGATAATTCTAATCTTAAAAAAAACGAAGTATAGCTCAATGCTGTTTGTACTAGAAATGAGCCGACAAAGTGGTAGAATAAAATATAGAAAAAAATAAAAAAAATAGATACGTCCCCTAATCGGCAATTACACTTGGTCGTACGCCAAATCAAACACTGTTGATTGCCTGGCGAATGATTTTATTTTTAATGACATCCTACAGTGTAAGTTATCGTTGAATAGGTCTTTTAAAAGTAATAAAGGTTCCAAAAAATAGTATATTTTTGTAGAGGCTGGCAAGGACCCCGTGGCTGGCTACAGATTTAGTTAAAACGGACAAGCTGGCGGCTCCATTATTTAATCTGAAGCCTGCAAAAGTCCTTGTGGATGAGGCGAATGTGCTTTTCTCAAATATGGTGCAAAAAAACAAACAATATGAATTATCTATCGGGTACTCTCCACTGGAAGAGTTCATTTTATTTTAATAAACATATGATCTTAAGTAACTAATTAGTACAATACGTATTTATTTCTAAAAAACGTAAATATAATATGGTTTGCCGCCTTATTTATTTTGTTTTTTTGCGACGATGTTGGGTGTTTACGATCTGTGCCTTTTTTTTTATATGGCCGCAAAAACGACCGATAAAGTTTAACTTCGCATACTAATCTCTAACCAACAAAGACAACATTGCCGTACATTTTTCAGAAAAAGTTTATTCTTTTTTTCAGTATTTTTCGGGATAATGGCACCAAAATTTTAAAAATTGTAAAACAATTGAATAAATTTAGAAAACGCTTACTTAATTAAAAATATTTCGGCGAATTGGTAATCTCCTATCTCCTTTTATTGAAGTCAGTACATGTTACAGGTATATTGTTATATTATGGCGATAAAAGTATAATATTTTGATATTTTCTCAACTTAATAAATGAAAATAGAATTTGTACGTTCCTATACGCTATAGATACTGCCTTGGATCGACGATCCAGCAATCACAACCCGCCATAGACAGCCCATATTCGTAAAGTCACGGCCGCACTAGAATCACAATCCTTCCATATTCGATATATCGCTGAATAAAAACGATTTGCTTCAAACAAGCTTTTGCTCAAGGCTTATCTTTACATAGGTATACCAATTTTCGTGTACGTAGATTTTTTAGAGTTCCTTTGTAAACTAGGAACTCTTAAGTCTGTCAGACCACAGCATAGCTCAGACACTATTACGAGTAGTACTATACATTTGCATTTTGATATAGGTATACATATTATGTAATAAATAATAATAAAGCGGTGGAATAAAACATTTATTTTTTTTTTTAAAATATAAAAATAGCTATTCTATAAGCTATTTTTATATTTTTCAAAAAAAATAAATGTTTTATTCCACCGCATTTTAAAAGAAAACTAGTCTGAGAATAATCGGCCTAACCGTTTTCGCATAACTATGTAACCCTACACTGAGCATGGTCCGACATGCTCTGGGCCGGTTTTTTATGTTTAGATTAGAGGCGATTAATTCCGAGTATGCAATTAAGGTTACTAAACGATACACGTCTTTAATTTATATATATATACAATGAAATTAGTTTTTTGCTGTTAATTGCCCATTGCAGAGTTAATAAAAATAGCACTTGGTCGAGTTTTTTTAGTCTGGAATATTTCATGTGGTTCTACTTTGTGATTTAGATTATTCTCCACCAATCTATTTGTAAAACTACAATAAAATTAATTCATTGTTTAGAATTTAGAAGCACAAATCATACGCTGCTCTTGGAAAATAGATACCGTAAATCCACCTAACTATGTATAGTCCAAACGCTTCCAACAATGGTCCAATCGAATATCTTCCATTAAGTGTAATTGCTATATTAATCGTGCTATTGATAAGCAGAAACTCCTCACTAATATTTTGTATGTAGGAATGTCTTTAGTGTAAACTTAGGTTTACAGATATAGGGACCGATCATGTATCCTCAATTTTCCTACACCGAAAACCTTTGGTTAGTATTGAATAAATAACTAACTAACAATGCTCGGCGGGGGTGAGTAATTTTCATACTAAATGACATGTATCACGTGGCATTTAGTATGAAAACAGCTCACCCCCGCCGAGCATTGATCATAACATAGGACTCTAAAAATGTTCTTAACGGAATTGAAATCGAGAACCGACGCCAAAAGAAAGAATTTGTCAACAATAAGGGGTGTACCAATAAAAAACTGGCAAATCGATATAAAAAACTGGCAAATATAAAAAACTGGATCGATATAGTTAGGTAGCTATAATTTCATGCTTTGAACATAAACCGGGAAGTATTAACTTAGCTGACTGTAGTACTTTTGTGTCACTACTGCATTTCAGGGACTCAAATTACAGCTTCTTCGAAACCTCTTCCAAACTATCTTTTCCAAACATTTTTTTCTTCTTTTGTATGCAGTTTTCTAAAATTATGGGACTGTCGTCAATATATCTGGCCATTAATCCCATGTTCCTTAAGATATCTTTGACTTATGCATAATATCCTTGATACTTTTTGGCACTGATTCGCTTCATAAAACTATGCCAAAGAGACTAAGATTTGTATAGGATTAAATAATTGATTAAAGACCCATAAAAAATTCACATAATATGTGACACAGTTCCCTTCACATAGTATTACTGCTCCCAACGCAGGGGTATATTAAAAAAAACATGAAGATTAACCAGAAACATTGGTCACTTCTGCAGAACACGAAATCGTGCAGTGGAGAATAAAAAAAAGAGCTTGGAAAAATAGATTTCGAAGGGGTTCTGGAGAACTTGTATTGTGAATACTGAAATTGCAGTAGCAACAAAAAAAGACCAAAGTTAGCTAATTTAAGACCTCCTAGTTAATTACAAAAGCCAGAAATTACAGCTTTTTACCTATATCAACCCAATTTTTTTATTTGAATTTGCCAGTTTTTTATCGGTACATCCCTTAGATTTTATCAATACAAAATGAACGCCAGCTGGTAAAAGGACACAATTTTTATCACACACACATGAATGTTAAATGAATCGAAGAGAAATAAATTGCCATTTTAATGGAACGATTCGGCTCGCTCGCATCGTAAATAGTAGTAAATAAATAAATACATTTAAAAAAAAGGTAGTAACTTAATAAAATGCCAAAATATTTTTTAACGTACTATTTTTTTTTCTGGATATCAATATTTTATATACACCGTTCCATAGAGCGAGAAATTTGCAGTTGATCTGTATACTTAACTCAATATCGTCATTTTGGCGGTTAGATTAATTCATATTACAACTAACGATATTTTTTTTAAACATAATAATATTATGACAATATTAATGTCAGCCATATAAGGGATATGGCTGACATAAGAACAGAAGAAATTAATAGAGGTTGATTCGCAGTTCTTTTCTACCACATTCTGAAGTGATTCCTAACTACACAGAGGTTCGCGCACAATCGACACTCCTTGCGGAATACTCAATACACTGCGCAACCTCACTCGTACTCCGCTTAAGGCATTGGTTCCACCAAAGGCGATGAACGACCAACCGATAGCGATTGGCAAGTATTTTGGTAGCTCGTCGCCCTTTGGTGGGGCCATTGCTTAATTTTCAAGAACAACATCATGTCAATTATACGACTATAACATTGTATGTTTATGAGAAAAGTGGCGTAATAAAGAAGAGGCCTATACCCAGCAGTGGGTGGACACGGGTTGAATAGATAGATAGATAGATGTTTATAAAATAGTAATATTCATATTATGTAATTGTTTACAGAGCGGCCGTGACAGCTGTATCATGGCACCCGCAGTCGGGATTACTGGCTTCAGTGGACCGCGGCAAACGCGCGGTCATTTGGGGAGATTTGTGACACGCCATGGACGCTCCTTCGCCTCCTGCACCCGTTCAAGTGGTAAATATCATTTATTTATTCAACTTGTCACTGACTTTTGCGAATCGTGCTGCAAGTTTGGCCTAAAAGTCAATGTGAACAAGCCGGAGGTTATGTCACTTGACATTCACGGTCGGGAAACACTGACAGTCACACTCGGGGACGATTTGCTGAAGCAGGTAGATAAGTTCCGTTACCTGGGGAGCACGGTAACATCTTCGTGTGACCTTGATTCGGAGATCAACAGCCGGATAGGTGCTGCTGCTGCAGCGTTCGGCAAGTTGGATGCCAAGGTCTTCCGCTCGCATGACCTGAAGTTAGCTACAAAGATCTCCATATACATGGCGGTGGTGTTACCTAGCATACTATACTCCTCGGAAACGTGGACCGTATATCTTCATCACATTCGCACACTAGACCGATTCCACCTTAAATGCCTCCGTAAAATCTTAAAGATCAGCTGGTCTGACAGAGTCCGGAACACCGAAGTTTTACGGAGAGCCAACGTGGGTGGAATCGAAGTCTACCTCATGCGGCGTCAGTTGCGATGGAGCGGCCACGTCTCAAGGATGGCAGAGGATCGGGTGGCTAAGCGCGTCTTTTACTCTGAGTTGAAGGATGGCAAGCGAAAGCATGGCGGGCAACTCCTCAGGTACAAGGACGTGCTCAAGCGCCATATGAAAAACTGCGCCATTGAGCCATCACAGTGGGAGGAACAGGCCACCAATCGTCCTGGGTGGAGATCTTTGGTTAGGAACCAAACTAACTTGTTTGAATCCCGACGTCGTACAGAACTGGACGACAAGAGGGATAAGCTGAAAGCCCGACCACCAGCGGCAATCAGCTATAACTATGTGAATGGTGTTTTCTCGTGCCCGTTGTGTACACGGGTCTTTATTAACAAGATCGGCTACGTCAGCCACACGAGAGCACATGAGCGTCAACATAGGAGTTGAAGCAGTCGCCGTGGCCGAAATCGGTCAGGAGCATATATATCATTTATTTACATTGTTTACCTTAACGCTCTACGAAACATACACAAACAACTCCTGTAACACCCTCAATGTCCAAATTTGAGCCTTATGGCTTTGAAGGCTAACTGTAAACATTAAACATACATTGGGGACGACAAAGGATGTAATAACACGTGTTAAGCGGAAGACTGTATAGGTATATAATTGTGAAAGCTTTGAACCAACGGTTTATATTAGCGCCTTATTGTTTTCCTGTATGATTCAAGGTTCACGTTTATCTTTAGGTACACAGGTACATCGTTAATTCCGACATATTTAGTACTTTTGTCTTAAAGGGAGCTACAGAACTTAGTAATTTTGTTAACAAATGCCACGTTAAGCTTTTAATTAAATTGGTATACATACAATGTACGATTTAACTTACGATTACGTTTAAATAAAGTCGCAATTTTCTTATTTTTGTTTCAAGTAATTATTGATCACAACAAATTTAGGAAAACTGCTTGTCCTGCTTGTCATAATTCCTTGCGAAGACCGGCTTAAATTTTGAATCTAGTATGGTTCATTTCATATGAGATGGCCCGATGCCACTTTGATTGCCAAAAGCTATCTGCAGGATCTTTATCGATAGCTATATATGTAATGTATCTATTTATATATGGAATATATATGTTAGTTCGTGCATAAGTGCTTCTTTTTAGTAAGTATTTTATTATTTTAGTTGCACCGCCCACAATCTCTCTGCTTTGCCTAAAAGTTGACTGGTAGAGAATGCCTTATGGCATTAAGTCCGCCTTTTGTACGTCAAGTTTTTTTCTTTTGTGCAATAAAGGTTAAATAAATAAATAAATAAATAAATAAACATTGTAGACACGAGATTCACAGTTTATTATAGTATCGCTATTGTAATTTAGTTAAGACCCATTGGGAAACTAAATGGCCCAAAATGATAAAATAAGAAGAAACACTACTTAAATCCAGAAGTTTAAATAAAAGTCCATAATTATGGAGAAATTGATATAAATATCAACCACAGTGTCCAAGAAGATAGGCAAAGAGCCCTTCTTTGTAATAACACCCATAATTAGGTATGGTCTCATACAAAAAAAAATAATTATACAGCAATGGCTACTTTATTTCGTGAACAAGCCTTAAGGGAACTAACACTTGTTAATTAATATCTTGCATGATTTAAGTATAATATTTTCATCACACTTGCTGTTTAAGCGCGCCATTGCTTGCGCGCGTAGCGGGAGTAATAGAAAAGTGAAATTCCCTAGGGAGTAATAAAAATGTCAGTACGTCAATTAATAATATTATGTCCTAAAACTTAATTTTTTGGTTGGCAAGTGTGATGAAAAACATTGTATGCATCACGGTCGGTAAGCGGAATACTAACTCGAGTCATAAAAGCCCTCCGCCTGACGGCGTCGGGCTTCTAACACTCTCGTTAGTAATTCCGTACTTACCTCCCTTGATGCACAATGTACTATTCTTTGATGTCAGTCAATTACGGCTAATTAAACTATTGAAAACCTTACACGGAAGCGATTTCGCTTGTACCGCGGATCCAAGTAATTATGTTCGACCTAATTGTTCCATTTGTAAATAAATCTACAATTGACCGTAAAGAACTTCATTATACCAATTTGGATGTTTCACAATTGACGCACAATACAATAACGTCCCGCAAGTGAAAGCGTTACTTTCGACTTTCATAAAGTTTTTGTTAAATGTATGTATGGGTCTCGGTGCGGCCGCGGCCGATCCATATTGTTCTCGAGACATGAGTTCGCCAGACTCCATTTCATGTTTTCCGCCAAGATGCTGAAATCACATCCGCTCTCTACTCTCTTAAAAAAAGCACCTACTAAAATAAACTGACAATACTGACGAGTGATCTATAGGAACGATTAATTTAATTTATTATATCGATGGCACTTAATAGGAATCACGATACAGATAACAGTAGTAGTTTCCATTCACTACCGTCTTCAAAGTGAAGCGGAAAATTGAATAGCCCCTCGTGCGTTACGTGATCTGTGCCGTGGTTTTATTTTTCCAGAACGGCCGAGCCACTTTCGTTTCCCGTAGAGAGGGTGGGCTTGTTCATAAGATATGGGTGTTATAAATAACACCTGACATACTTGATGATTGAATTTTAAACATTTAGATGCCCGTAAATCATAAATATGTACCTATAAAAAATAGTATTGACGCTCTCCATACTCATGTAACTTGCTAAAAGCTTCTTTTTTTTAAAGCAGTGCGTTAATATGCTTTTTATTCATAACTATGGAAAGTAATTTCATACAATATTTGTTTTAATTATATGCACGATAGCTGATAGGATATACCTAACCGCTCCAGATATAAAAAGAGTCCTTATATCCGAAAATATTGTGTTTATAAAAAACATTATTTTGGAACCTTTATTCTTTTTAGAATACCTGTTCATCGACACCCCACACTATCGAAATTAAGTAAATAAAAAAATAATCTCCACTTCACGTGTAAGGAAGGTCCACGATAAAAAAAAACTATATTTTATTCTACCACTTTGTCGGCGTCGGCGTGAATTATATACATATTATATGAAATAGCAAATTTAAAGTATGAACGGCCACTGAGCTATGCTGCTGACAGACAGACGGACAAATGGACATAGCGAAACTATAATGGTGAAAATATGTCAAATTAAAATTATGTTATCTATTAAATGAACGAATATGGGGTTTGCAAAAAAAGATAGATACATATCTTGCTAATAGTAAGCATTGCAGGGAAGACATATTTTCCACGCAACTGACTGTGCCTGCTTGTTCTTATTATTAAGTAAACATTATTCAATTAGCTGTTGCACTGTTGCGTTTTTTATCCGTACCCATTTCAAAATGTAAGTACTTCGACACGTCACTGGGATTGTTCGCCCACCCCATTAACTATAATTGGCTAAAAGTACCCAAAATGTTGCCGTCTCTTAAGCTATTGAAACAACGGTTTACATCAAATGTCAAGCTGTGGCTTGTGGATCAATATTTATTCGTGCCTTGCCAACCGAACGTGTATTCTAGCATGTAGATATATTAGGCTTGAGCGTGTGATAGTCATACGTAACTGTTAGGAATCCTGAATTCAGGTTATATTAGGCACGTCAAGACTAAATAACTTGTGAATGGTAGCTGTTGCGTGGAGTACCGTTTGCGGCCGTGAGTGACGACTCGAGATTCGGCACCTAATGACCGCACTCTTGCTTGCCCGGAAATCGCAGATCGCAATCTTACCATGAAACACTACAACTGTCACAGCTCTTTACTTCCATTATAACAGGACTCTGCTTCACCTACTGACGCTTTAAATGATGCGTAATTACTGGCGATAATTGCTAATCACGCCCAATTACATATCGAGGCGTCTTTACAGTTGGACAACCGCTACCTACGCGAAGGTGGTCATCACCGCCGAATATCTCGACACGACATTCGCGCCGTTACCGTTACACGATCACTACGCAAAGGAAGGTTTCAGTATTACCGTTCTAGTAATAATTATGTTTTTATGCCAGTAGTGACAGTGCACGCAAAGCCACCCGGTCGGCGGACTAATAGCTGCTATTAGCAAATCGCTCTCTGAAATCGACAACAATGAGCACGGAATACACTCATTGCTCGCTGCTATTCATTACAGCTTTTATCCAATACCCGTCTCTTGTTTTAAATCTGTGCCATTTTTTCCTTTCTTTTAATAACAAGGACACTGCGCGCTGGTAGGCTCAGTAGTTATTAAGTTATAATAGTTGAATTTCCTTTATGCGCATGTAGGTATATAATTTGCAGTTATAAGTTCTAGAATATGTCTTGTATTTGATACATAATTATACGATCAAATTGTAAACTGTTTTATAATACTTTTGCTTTCGATCGACAGATAACTGCGCGAGCCGCTATCGTCTTGAAATGATTGTCAATAAAACTTAAGTGTGCAGTATATTTGATCGGCCAGTTATAACGTTAGTTGAAATAATCCCCCATCATGCGTTCAAAACTTGTGTTCGCATCGAATATCGGATTCTGCCGCGGCCTGCGGCCGTATCGATAATCTCCTAACAAGGTGTATGAATACTGGATTCCAAATCAATTTGATATACAACCGCGCTATACAAATAATAGCATTCGCAAAAATAACGGTTATTTGCACACAAAATATATTTTGTTAGATCAGGGGCCCATTTCTCGAACGCTTGTAACTTGTAATACAAGTGGAAGTCTCTTTTGTAACACTATTAATTATACAGGGTGGAAAGGGACGACGTTCCTTCCCGCTACCGACCGATTCTACCAACCATTACGATGAACTTTCAGTATGGGACCAACATCGAAATATTAAAAAAAAAAATTAACCTCTCATACAAAGTGAGTGATTAGTTAGAGTTCAATAGTATGGAAAAGTCAATTTTCCATGTACGCTTTCGATGTTGGTCCCATACTGAAAGTTCATCGTAATGGTTGGTAGACTCGGTCGGTAGCGGGATGGAACGTCGTCCCTTTCCACCCTGTATAGATAAGGACTTCCGCTTGTATTACAAGTTACAAGCTTTCGAGAAATAGGCCCCTGTCTGTCTATGTACCGTGTACAGTCAACAAATTGGAACCCTAGGCCACTTTAGAACCATGTCATAATGACAAAATAGTAAGAGATTTATTACATGTGATTTATAGCGTCACTTTGACATAGTTCCCGAGTGGCCTAGGGTTAACATTTTCTAATTGGTTGACTGTACGAGTGTACGTACTGTGTGGGTTTTGTAAATGTTAGTACAGTCGCCATCATGTACATTGTACATAGAAGCGAACATGGTGTGAACAGTGGCCAAAAATATATGAGCACATTTCTATTGCCAAGGCGTCACTGGACGTGTTCCGACATTTATGAGCATCCGGTTACTATACAGTAGGGTGGTTCATTTTTGAAAATTGTGATATTTTCTCTGACTTTGCTCACGCCCTAAGTTTCTCTGATATAAAAATGATATATTTAAAATTTTATTGAGATTGGATAACGTTTAGAGGTTGCACACTTTTGAAAGTAAAGCCAAAGCCCCTTACATTACGAAAAAATTTACTTTGTTGTAAATTCATAAAAAAATAATGAACCAACACTATAATTACTTGGGAAAGTAGATTCTAACGTCAAATATAAAAAAAAAGATTTTATTCTTTAAGCACGGGTGTGAATTTCCTATAACCTTAATATGGTATTCTTTATTAAGTAACCTAGATCCCGGTTTTTTACTTAATTTTAGGCCATAATTGGACGTTTACATATAGTACACTAATCTATTATAGTTATGAAATTAGTACAACACTGGGAATTAGGTTTTCATAAAAGTGGCCTATAAATATTTTATAGAATTTATACCTACTTCCAAAAAATAAGTTCTCATTTTTAATATATGACATTAAATTCGACTTTTCCATTATTTTTTAGTGTTGGTTCATTATATTTGATTAATTTATAACAAAGTATTTTTTTTCGTGATGTAAGGAAGGGGCTGGCTTTACTTTCAAAAGTGTGCAACTTTTAAACGTTGTCCAATCTCAATAAAATTTTATATATATCATTTTTATATCAGAAAAACTTAGGGCGTGAGCAAAGTCAAGGAAAATATCTCAATTTTTTTTAGCCCATACAAAAGTGAAACACCCTGTACATTATAAACGTTGTCTAATGTTCAAAAATAAAAGACCAAGTTCACCATCGTCCCCGAGCTGGAATTCCATTAGGGTTTGTTTTCGACCCCTGAACCTACCCGTACATATACGCTATTCATTTAAAGCAGATTTTCGTTTTAATTCTATTACTGATAATGTAAAACTATTTTACTTAAACGAATATACTTAAATACCCATTTTCTTTATTATTTAGAATTTTAGTCTGTCTCAACAAATCGGCAAATTAATGGAGGATTTTTTCGACACATATTTTTGCAAATGACTGTACGCGGCGTTGCACAAGTTTCTCCTACTTCTATTTTATGCTCACACGTCGTAAATACTTAATACTACTGCGTTAATGCAATAGATTTGATTATACATTACCCATACGTAGTGAATACTGCCTAGCTTTAGCAATAAAGTAGACTCCCGTTGAATACCCGAGGCTTTTAGTGTCTTCCATGCAAGTACGTATGTCAAGTACTAACGCAGAATTACGCTGTTGTTTATACTGCACTTGGCGCGTTCATTTGCTCTACAGAATTAATGGTTGGCTGATGAAGCCCATTGTAAAGCATTAACCGTTGACCTACCTCATAAAATTGATGTTCGGAATAGGTAGGATTTCTACAATTCCAAGGTATAATGCCGTGAAAAAAAATTAATGATAATATAGCTATGTGCTTATATCACCTACTGGATATTACATTTGATCAAATCAACGTTGTTATTATATAATAAGCTTTAAATTCTGATTGACTTTTTCCAATTATGTCAACCATATTTCCAGTTATTTATGGTTGAGTAAACACAGGGAAGTAGCCAAACTGAGTACTTAATTAAGTAGCATTGTTATGATTTCCTTTTCTAAGACCCAAAAAGCGCTATGAAGTCTCTGCGGATCCATTATGTTTTTGCGTGACTAAGTAACAATGATTTTGTTCGTATAATAAATGTAAATACCTAATTGCAAACATTCGGGATTTAAACCTTTAACCTTAGGAGAAACTAAATTGGAAAAATGGCTACTTAGAGATTGTTGTTTTTGAGTAGGTGGATAAAGATGTTCGTAACGGTTATTTTCCATTTTAAGTTTTCTGCCTACTTCAATTCTCGGACTCTACAGTATTAAATTATTCTTTCCAGATTGAGACACCTGCACTTCCTCCAGAAAACGAGACCGACGACGCCGAAGTATTCAACTTCTTACGCGGGATTACCACTGATATACTGCATCGTTTCACCTGAAAGAGCGGCAATGTGCAGGAAACAAAGAGGTTATAGATTTTTTTAATTTGTCATGTCAGTAAATACGGACCCTCCAAGAAAGTATAAACCGACAGTCAATTATTGGCACATTCGACGTTGTTATTGCTTTGAATGTTTTTCAGTAACGATTGGAAAATCCTTGTAAGCCTTTGTAATAAGTATTTTACAACGTATTGAGGCAATACCGACGATTTTTTTCGGATATTGTGACAATATTTGACAGATAAAGCTATGTTGTGTAAATACGATTTGTGACGTAATTATAAAACACTTGAAAATAGTTATTTCTAAGTTTACAATGGATATATATTTCGAAGGAAATATTTTTGAAATTAAAATCAATCAACAAGTGGTTAGTTGTGAAGGCACCAAACATTGTATCATTGTTTTACTAAACACAAAATTCCCGATACATTTTAGTATGCAATTATGCATACTGTTTCTAATATCTGCCAAAAGTACAGTAAAAATATGCAAATTACAATATAGATAAAAATGCCCAGGATGCTTAGCCAAGTTGCCAATCGCTAACGCTTAGTAGCGTATCGTAGTTTTCCCTCTCTGGTACTCTTTCATATTAGTGCGACAAAGACAGTTAGCTACCTTCCGTTTACGATTAACGATTAAGCGTTAGCGATTGGCCACTTGTCTAAGCATCCTGGTGTTATCTGATCACGCAGAAGGATCGATTATTTTAAAATTTAATTTCCCTTTGGCAAGTCTCGAAATTGGTATCACTTCTCAAACGTACAAAATAAAGAGTTGAAGATGGATAGACGTATTTCGTTTAATGTACACAATTGCATGTGTCACATGTACCCATGAGTAGATTAGATGCTTAAACATAAGGCTTATAATTTGTTTGACTGATGCTCAACGTTTTGGTACTGATATTATTGATTACCATTTAAAAGTGTACAACATTTAATTCGGTTTATACATGAGTACTTACCTACAACAATATAGTTTAAACTGTTAAGTCAATTCAAAAGATTAGTTTTGGTTGACTGGCAGGTATGCAGTGAACAGTTTTTAAACAAATAGATTGTTTCAATATTGTAAAATAACAATGTGCATTGACACGTAGGTGCTAGGTTTCGAGTCACAATTTTTTACCAAAATGGCTGTCGTCGTCGTCCTTAGAATAAGATATTTTGATATTATTTATTCCAATACTAGTTGTGGAAGTTTAGTATGTACGTAATTAAAGCATGTTAAAATGTAAAAAAGAATTATCATGTTATTCAACTAATACTACGAAAAAGGTTTGTGTTGTATTCAGGTGTAATGAAAATGTGGTTACTGAAAATCTTTTTAAATACAGTTTTATAATTCCTAGATTTTATACCGATCATACTACATGGATCGCGTAATTATCACTAATTCTAATTACCATATGATGCAGCAAGATATTGTAAATATTTTTCTACTCATCGACTTAAATCTTTGAATTATAAAACTTCCTGGGCTGCACTGAAATCGCATATTTGTCTGCGTTGAGTAGGTACTCAAAGCAACTTCCTACTTTAATATAATATTCGTTGTACAAATATTTAGATGACTTTAATATTTTTTTATATGATTTGACATTCGTTCTTTCTATAAAAGACATCAACGGGTTGACGCTCGCATTTGTTTCTTCGGGATTTCGTTTAAAAAAGTACGTATGTCTAATTTGTTGCATGCTTTCAGCTAGGTCGTACAAAAAATTATGTATAAATATTAAGTGACACAATTGCCTTGTCAAATCTCATTACATACCTTTCTTAAACCACTCAATAAGCTTATTGTCTTGAATGTGGTACTTATTTCAAGTTTTATATCATGTCACGATTGGTTAAAATACACAAGACACGTGGAAATTATTCTATAAGGACTCCTGAGGAACCATAAAAAGTATAGCACTAAACTTCCGACAAACAATTTTGGCGTAATCTGAAGTTAATGTGTACGTAATGTATTCGGAGTGCCAAAATTACCCGCCGCAAGCGCAACGGCATGATGAGCTCGTGTCATTAGGTACGTTTGTAGTTTGTACTGCGAGTACACGTGTAGTTAATTATAATTACACATATGAACGTTACAAAAACGTTATTTGAGTCAATGGCGTTGCGAGCATGGATTGTTTTGAAAAACATATGGGAATGCGTAACTTAACAATAGGAAACTGGAATGTCAGTGACTTATAATATTGTTTATCTTTATCTAACGGCTCGGAGTCCACGTGAGAACGGGCGGGAATTGTGAATTCCGCGCAGATCACTTCTCAAAGATTACAATTTACAGCGCAAATTAACTTTGCAGGAGTTCTAAGATAATTAGACCCAACTTTACTGCCGGATTATACTTGTAAAATGAAAGTGGTTGGTGATTGCGAAACTAACAGAACTTAACTTTATGGAATTCCGTTTTTGGTTGCGATAATCATACATATTACTGGAATCTTATCGCTGTAAGTGTTCAGTAATACTAATACCAAAGCAGTGTATGAAAATCCAATTATTGTATAATGTTACGAAGTTACAGAACGCCACGTATATGAGCTATCAATTTGCACTATTTGTGCATTTTAACTGCATTGCCTAAATAATGGTAATACACGTAGATAGACTAGATAGCGATAAAAGTATAAATCATCACTTAGACCGGACGTGTAATGGCTACTTATAAAAATGTATCATAATGACGTCATCGCGTTCTCGTAATCAATCGTCACGGACCAAGTGCGTCTCATTAACATACAATGATGGAGTCTGGAATTGTGATGTCAGTAATCAATCGGGCGTAGCACTTAGAGACAGTAGCATTATTCTTATGACTTATTTCATTTATGAGACGATTTTTTACGAAATAATAAAATAAAGCATGATATTGTAATGGTTATTCCTATATCAAGTATTTTTTTGTAGCAAGTGCTTATTTAAATGTACCTATCTACAAAGACTTGTACCAGGCAGTAAAGCTTTGATGCGGGTGTCAATAGATATTATGCTCTTTATTTCACATTTTATAATAATAATTCATTTTATTGCCTATAATCACGTGTTACATAAGGTTTTACAGTGGGGTTTATAGCTAAAGATCCCATGAACCCTATTAGGATATTAAATAAAGTAATGAACTAAAATTAACTTTACAGACATTTATAAGTTAAAAAGTTCTAGGTTTGCGTTAAAAATACTTTATTTATACCTACAATGAAATATTACGATATCTAAATAGGTATTGTAAATTCGAAATATTTATATTCGCAGAATATCGCTACAACGGCCATACTGTAACGGACTATCTATGTGACAATTATGAAAATAATTACGTACAATGATACTAATGTCACCTACACCTACGTTTCGCTGCCTGTAGATAATTAATTGTACTAATTGGGGCAGGCTACGGTATTCCGGCTAACATATAGACGTACCTTTATAAGAAATGTCAGAAACTCTGCGCTCGTTAGCTTGTTAGTGCAAGATGCCCGGCGACGCCCAACGCTTCAGTGAAGCACATTGCACAATATCATTAAGCAAGTATCGTCATAAAAACACGCTAGTCACGGCTCGCGAATACTTAAACTAAATCGAATATATTTACGGCCTTTCTGCAGATCATTAAGTATCATAATATTCACAATACCTAAAGAAAATATTAAGAAAGAAAACGGTAAAACAAGAAGATTTGTAACCCAAATATCTACGTACAATAATCGTGAATTGTCGACATCTGGTAGGTACCTAAACGGTACAAGAAACGAGGTTCACGATAATCAGAATTAAATTCACCCACCTTTTATAAAGCGATTTAGTTAAAAGTGTGCAGAATGCGATATGAAATGTCGGTTACGTGCTTGGAACACGAAATGCCAGTTGCATTTTGTAGGCTTGCGCGCGATAAGCGCGTAGTGCGGCGACACAGCGCCAGCGCGCGCCTCCGGCGACCCATCCATATACCCGTGACGTGTTTTGACAACCGACCACCGCCACTTTTTGCAGAAGTTTTTGTTTCGCCAAGTTTGATGACCCCTTACCATTTATAATGTAATTTCCACATGGTAATTACTCTTATAACCGACCACTTAATTACCTAAAACTGTTGCGACGCCCGCTCAAAACGACGATCAAAAAACGCAATCCGGCGCCGGTTTTAGATTAGCCTCTACTCACCTTCCACCTCCGCTAATTAGTTGCGAGAACACTCATGGTTTCCTTAACTAAAACCGGCCGTACAATCCAGCTCTAACTTCGGAGCTATCACAACTGGTCTCTCTACATACCTAATTGTATGTTTCTTGCCAATAAAACGTGTCATACTCAAAATGATATTGAATGTTCAAGTCACATTTATTTTGGTTATCATATTAATTTAGTTAGGCTAATATATTGCTAGCCACATTTTTTAACGCTAGTCATTACGTGGGTTGGCAACTTTGTCGGATTATTCATGTATAATATATTTGGTTTGTATACTTACATAATATTGTACGCCTTTCGAACTTGCTAACAATCCATATATTTAAGAGTATATGTAAATTAAGATGTCAGACGCATGGAGGCAAACACATTATGCATAAGAATATATTTAGGAACCAAACCGCGCTAAAGCACTGTTGGATACGCGAATTTATTGATGAAGTCAAGAGGTTGATGTTGTTTGCGCTCAAATACCGTTTAGAAAGTAAGCACAAAAATTAGGATACCTTCAGAAGTGGCAGTTTGTTGACAGGTATGAATATCTGCCTGCTACAATGTGTAACATTTAACAGCATTCAATTTGTGGTATTTTTAATGCCACACGTTTTGTGAACACAAATGTTAAACATTTCATTAGCCTTCACGACTATACTAAATAAGATAGTCGAATCGGTAATAATCGTAAGCTTTTACATATTTCGTTCATTTCTTTGTTGTGTGCTTAATAAATGCTATTGGGGATTATAAATCTGTGTTATCTATGGACAAAATTGTGCCTTTAATTAAGTAAGATGTGAAAAATACGGATATTCCCCCAATTTGCGCCAATTGGACAAAATTGTTACCTAAATGTGTTGTGAAACTAGTTAATCTAAAGATTATTTTATTGGTAAGACCATTTTTTTATTATATATACCGACCCTATGAATTATGTGCTGCAGAATTAGCATACTAAATGTTGTTTGAACTTTAATAATTTATCCAAAATATATATTAGACAATTATAATGATAAAATTACTGGACGATTTCCACAAAATAACAAGTTACAAAATGTGTAATAAGATTATTATCAACTTTTCCGGAACTTAATATCAACTGTTCCTTAACTTATACAGTGTGTTACCACCATACAGGCTTCTTTTGAAACCGAGGAATGGGAGGCAGATTCTTCATCAAACCCTGACTATGTTTTAATCAAAAACTCAATATTTTAAATTATTTGACTTAGTGAGAAAAAAGTGAGAAGCAATGTACTTCAAAATGAATCGTTAATTAGCGTTTGACAATGACAGATAGCAGCTACTCACAATGTTTGACAACTAAGCAATACACGCTTTACATTGATCTTTTGAAGGAAATAAAATTAATTGCACACTCTACAGCTAATTTAAATATCTTTCTAGTAAAGGTCTCTGCCCACTAGACCGTAGCATACCATGACCGTAGCATGAACGTATCAGACAAAAAAATATTCTTTGTATGGAAAAGTATGAGACTATGCCCACTAGGACGTTCCGTCGCCGGCCAACACCGTCGCGTGCCATGCACGGACCGGCAAGAATTGTCGGCGAGAATATTTTGCCGGCCCCGACACGCTACGTGCATGGCACGCAACGTTGCCGGTACGGTGTGCGCAGGCGGCGAAACGGTGAGCATACGGGTTCTATTTACATTTTTGTATTGTATTTACAATTTTTATCCAAAACTCTCCAAATTTTTTACTTTTGATAGTGAGTAATAATTTTCTTATGGCGAAACAACGCAAACAATATAATCAGCATCGCTATTTTCTGAAAAAAAAACTTACTTAATTGATTGTAAACCCGCAAACCGAAGATTTTTATCGAGATCGAAAAATATTACTTCTTTTCTTACAAACGAAATAATTAAAAGAAATATCAATTTTGAAACAGTCGTGTAACTTAACGAATTTATCCAGATAGATTGCACAGTTTGTTTCTTTTTTTACTTGGCAAGAACCATGCTTTTGATGTGGCTTTCTAAAATAAATTTTATTGGTTTTAGATTTTTATTACAATATGTACTGTACCTAGACAAAATCGATATATCTTTTTTTTAGATTTTTTTTCAGTTGCTCCATTGTTATTTACAATTAATTATCGTTCCAAAACTATTAAAAGATGTAAAAATAATCAAACAAAACCAGTACCTGACGGAGTCACATTGACAATCATGACAAGAACATAATGTACTCTCATAAATCTATAGACAATATATTTACCAATTCCAAGAAGTTTTAATTTAATATTATAGATTACATTTATCAGTGTCTAGGTTACCTAGACATTGATAAGTGTAATTTAATACTTTAATAATATTAATGATAAATAAACACATTCCGCCATATGAATGTATAAGTAGCATAACTGACGATTCGAAAGTGCTTGTTGCTAAGCCTACTCAATAAATAATTTTTGACTTTGACTTGACTCAGTAACAACTCTAGTACTTCAATGGATTTCGATCGCAGTTTACGATGTCTGCTCAGAAAAATAGGTGTAGAAATAAACTCCTAGGAAAATACTAGCAGAGCGATAGTAGTTGTCTAAAGGGCGCGAAAACAATTTGAAACTGATAAAACTGTGACAATGGAACGATAACGACGGATATGAATCGCTCATACTACGGGGATGATACGTAGTTGCGACGCGGATGATACGTGGTTGCAACGCGGATGCAACGGTCACTAAACGGGCTTAGCACGGATATGAAACGATGTACACACGTTATAGTGGGCATAGTAGACAGTGTCGTCTCACATTCCGTGTCTGATACGTTCATGCTACGGTCATGGTATGCTACGGTCTAGTGGGCAGAGACCTTAATGCGTATTATTGTCCATTTTCTTAAAAGCCCGGGTCATGGTAACGCACTGTATATGTCATTAATAATATAATTGTACCTATCATCATATTATATTACATAAATAATGTTATGTATATAATTGCCTAATTGGTGTGTAGAACTGGCCTTACCAATAAAATATTAAGTGAATTCAAAATAAATACGTTTAACATGTATTGTAATAAAACCGGATGGTCAATATATTTTTTACTGAAGATTGAATGAATGTATTTTTAATCAAAGGCATCACATTACACTAAAAAACTGAGATGGTTATTATGACTCCATTTTTTTTATATTTTACTTACAGGCTAAGTAGGTATATGCAGTGTACCATAATAGACATAAAGACATAATATAATGTTAAATCAGCAGTTTTTTAGCTTTAATATGCAAATTTGTTCTTAATACAAGTTTTGAACTGCTGCTGCTTGTCTTTATATGAAGTGACATAATATGTTGTGAGGTAAATGTCCCAGTACCTACTTAAAACTACTGCCACCTTAAATCTTATATTAATTCATATAATTTAATAAAGGTGTCTAAACGTGATCTTGAAACGAATGTGGCAAAAAATAGGGTTAGGACGTTTACCTTAATACTGTTTTAATATGTTTTAAGTACAATTACTTAGATACTACAGTGTCAAATACCGAGATGTACATAGTTTCATATTTTTGTATTATAAAATATGTGTAATGTACCTACAGTGGGTAAAGGTATATTAATAATCGAGCAGCATGTAAATCCTTGCGCTGAAGTTTCACAAAAGACTTTCTGATTTTAGAAATCAGTCCTGCACGAGCAATACCTAAGTGGGTATGCATTGTTTCTCCAGGTGTTTAAAACCAACTTGTGTAACTTCGGCTATGTAACCTATAATTACAAGTATGTGCTCCGTTTATAAAAAAATATGTAAAAGTATATTCGTCACTTTTATTCTACGACTTGTATTTTAATATGGAAAATAAACATTATTATGCATCAGTTGGTATCATTTCGTCAGACAACAAATCATCACTCAGCAAAACAAGCCCCGCTTTTGCGAACCTATTGACACGCTGTGTCGAATTCAGATTCATTTGACTGAGAAATATTAGTAACCGTTATGCGTGATTTATTTAGGTGAAGCTATTAAAGCGTGTTATTAGTCGAGAACGGTCATCACCCACTGACCCGGCCGTTGTCTAATTACTAAACAACCCGAGGGTAGCACCTAAGACGTCTCGCGACCACGAGTGTGTGTGTTGTGATACCTGCCTTACGGTACTGCGGGTGTCGCGCGTGCCTGCCTAATGCAACTCGCCCTTATTATGCCAGTAATTGCACAATATGACCAATTAATCCAACTGGCTAGGTTTTACACCGCAGAGTTTCACCACATCGGTAACCGCATTACCCGTACAATTACCTTTCTACGACTTCATCTTAAAAGGACTAATTTCACTAATCATCCCATCTCCACAAAAAAATAATCGTGTTTTGCAATTAGTAAGCGAAGTAAGCGAAAAAGGCTAAGTTGCTATAAAATATTATTACCTATATTATATTATAGCGGTTGGAGTTCAATTACATAAAAATAAAAAGATTATTTAACCGTTTCATTTCGCTACCTGTTATGCCTAAGCTAGTATGCTTCGTCTGGAAACATCTGTCTTTATTTTTATTTTTAAGAATTTTTCTCCGAAGTAAAGATGCTAAACGGATTCCTATTAGGTATTAAATACTGTAAACTTGAACGTATTGAAAATAAATAAACTAAACTCTGCCGCCGCTATCTCCGCTGTCCGTCTATTCATTGTCTTGGGCTGAAAATCGACTTGCCCTTATACTTATGCCATTATATTTTCTTAGCTTTGTTTTTAATGTACTTTGTCAAACAACGCATTGGCGTAAGCTGTAATGTTGTATGATATCTATTAAACAAATAAACAAATTTCTTAATCCTAAATCATATTGTGATATTTGTAAAACCAGGAGAAAGAATAAAAAAAACCGACGTTTGGCGTAAACCCCATTTCGATGGCGTTCCCCAAACTTTAATTTGTTGTAGGTAGGTACTCTATAATGTCGGTAAACTCTATGAGTTGTTTCCTCATTTCCTCACATGTAAAATGTCTGGAGTTTCCCGGTCAATTTTTAATTTTTGGACTTGATACCAAGTTTTGGTGTGTGAGGCACGAAATATTTTGACTTCATATCAAGTCATTGGCAGCGGTAGACAGTAAGTTGTCTACCGCTAGAATTTATATAATTTCGATAATTTCTTTCGCGAAAACATTTTTTTCTAATGTGAATAGGAAACTGAAAGGAGGCTTAAATTGATCACCACTATTTTTTGTTTACACCCTGCATAAGCACGTGCATGTATTGTATGGGTAATTTATTTTGATGTTTCCATATGCGAAGGTTGACTATTGCCTTAAATAATTTTATAAATTTCATTTGCTGAATAATTTATGTCAGATGTTACGCTGGGCAGAATCACCTTCCGCATAGTGTTTTTATGCGTAGGTAAGTCATTTCGCAGATTTTCGCAATTCATAATGTTAAATTAGTATAAGGATTATGTGCATAAAAGTCTTCTAACTAAACGAATAGTAGGTAATGTCGCAGAAAATATTGCAGAATATTTAGGCTGCATAAATTTATAATAAATAAAAAATAAATGCTTTTGATTCAGCCCTGTATTTGTAAAACAGATAAATCATAAGATTCATAAGATACACCCTTTAACACACTCAGTTCTCAGAAACTACCAACGAAATTTAGGAATGCTCGCATAACACGTTCGCCTCCAGTACTGTTTCACTACTTAAGTGCTAATACTATGCCGATCGAAATTATCTGATAGAACTCCTATGCCATTGATACGCATGTGTGACCGAACATATTGTACCTACTCTAATGCCTGTCAAAAACGTTCGTATTTCTATAGCACTGGCATAGGAGGAAGAACTTGATTTATGCCAGTGGCATAAGAAAAAGGTTACTCTAATCACGTATGTGTGTTACTGGCATAGGAATCAGATTTTGTTGGTCACACACGCTGTGTCACCGGCGTCGAACGTGTTAACATATAATATGCAGAATGTAGTTGTAGCAGAATGTTTCTTTGAACGAATTTAGTTTAGCAGAATTATGGGACACAAAATTCTGCTAAACTAAATTCGTTCAAAGTCTGTCTGTCTGTCCGCAGCATAGCTCAGTGACCGTTAATACTAGACAATTGCAATTTCGTTTCGTTGGGTAGGTACATATTAATCCCTCCGGCAAAGTGGTAGAAAGAAATATAGAAAAAAAGTCGAATACATACACGTACACGTAAAATCGGGGTATTTATTTTTTATTTACTAAATAGCGTGGGGTAGAGAAGATTAAAATTAAACTATTTCGAACATAATCGGCTCAGCCGTTTTGAAATAACTACGGAACCCTACACTGATGACTGGTTTTTTTAATGTACCTATAATACTTTTAAATATAGTGCTCATGAAATAACTCTCAGAAGTTATCTCTATAGTTCCCAAGAAAAAGTCTAATCGTTTAATTTCTACGACGACATAGGTCCTAATAAGTCTAATTCTATTCGAGAAATGTGGGCAATCATACCATGTACCGATTTTTTTCCGGTTCTGTTTAATATCCGAAGTCGGCGTTCCAGGAACGCTGATTTGCGTTTTTATTATTGGTGCCAGTAAATTCGAAGAAGTAATTAGACCACTATCGTCTTTTCTGCTCGTCGGCTCATTACAGTTAATGCACACAATAAATGACCAAGTGTTATCTTCATCGGCATATGTGGGTCCGCTCAAACGAAGTAGGTGCCTACTTACTGCCCACAGGTGAGTTTTATTATTCATTACTTTATTTTATCAAGATACCATCTTGACGGACGTGGTATGTACCGGACACTATTACAATGGCCGAGATGTTCCTCTTGTTGTAATGGCATAGCCAATATCAGATTCTGTTGAAACGCCTTCACGGCTCCGACACCTACTTGAGGCGTACGAATCCGATAGCAAAACATAAATAACAGTATTCGCACATCGTTTGTGTTAGTTTTTAGATCAACAAAAACCGCGAACGATGCGAACCTATTATGGTGAGCAAATTGGACATGGCTTTGTAATTACGGTGCAATATTTAGGTAGTAATTTCGGAGGTCGAGGAGCGCGTAATTGACAGGTGTATAGAATGGCGCAGACGTGACCCAGTGAGTAAGGCGGCACTTGAACTGTCTATGAAGTTTCCTACGTCCTACTTCACTTGTTATATTATAATCCATGCCCTTGTAGGCGACCACAACCTACAGACATCAATCGGCCGCCAGACCGCGAACCAATGCACTACTTCGCACCTCATAACCAAATGGAATGGAAACAATAGGTAGACGTGCGAAATCGATGGTAAATCTGAATCCGTTACTTATGAAAACCATTGCACCAGATATCTCAACGGAATTGAATCATTGTTAATATTCTTAGAGCGCATTCAATCCTGACGTGAAATAGTATATGAGCAGCTGTAAATCAAATTTATTATGATGTATTATATCGTATAAATGACAGGTTATGGAAAATTTATCAACTTTGTCCCAAACCTTACCTTTTATAATCACAGAAGTGCACACGAACCTTCCAATGCGTTTGTCTACAGAGTGCGAGATGGTAGGACCTAATGTCTAGTTAGGTACACAGATACATCGATGGGGTCCAGGACCTGTAAGGAAATGTTTTTTTTTTATAAAAACAGTTTATATTTAGACGTCAGGTAGATAAGTATCCTACTTTCTAAAGATTCATCCTCTGCTTTAATGTCGTAAAGAGGAATCAATTTACATGTTAAAGCAATTAATATGTTGCATTTCGACCTAGACCCCGCAGCTTTCGGTCATTTGCTGCTTCATTGAAGCCCGTTAGGTAAGGTGGAAGTACATGCAACGCAACATGTCAACAGATATTTTGCTCATATTTAAATCTATTCGTACATTAAGTAAGTCATGTGTTTTTTGGGAGAGGAGTTTGTTAGTTTTGTTAAATAGTATTTATTTTATAGGGTGACAATATCAAAATTTCTCAAAATTGCAAATTTTCCCCTCCGGCCGCGATGGCAACCGAGTTAGGTAACCAGTTGCTGAAAAGTAATGAACATTCTTGTTAGACAACTAGTTGCCAAAGGCGAATGCCCATTCTTGCTACACAACTGTTATTTTTTCCCCTTGTAGTTTCGCAACCAGTTGCCGGAAAAGAATAAAAATCTTATTACACAACCGAAGTTGTTAAAGGATTAAGGACATATCTAACCTTTTTTGGGCTAGATTATAATATTGTATTCGCCGTTATTTTTTCTTTCTGACATTATTGACATCTATCAATTTATTTGTCCTATTGCTAGAGGTTATCGATTATATGCAGTATTAGTTCTATTGCAAACTATATTACAATACACGTAATTTAAATAAGTAGTTTCCAAAGCAGTCAACATGTCGACTTCGAAAATATATCAAAATACATCAACAATATTATGTATATTTTTTTACGGCTGTAACGCCTACCATTGTACAACATCGAAACACCACCTCTTCTTGAACTAATAAATTCTTTTTTGATATTTTATTGATTCTATTTAAAGGAGAACCTGAATCTTGCTATCAGATTAGAAGATCTAGAGGCCGAAAATAAGGAACTGTGTAACCTGGTCAAAACTAGTGATTATCTAAGTCCCCCAAACTTTGACGAAAAGATCAAAGACTTGAAACAAAAATCCGAGGATTATTTATTTATTTATTTAATCTTTATTGCACAAAAAGAAAAATACAATTGTACAAAAGGCGGACTTAATGCTACAAGGCATTCTCTACCAGTCAACCTTCGGGCAAAGCAGAAAATATGTAGGCGGTGCGATAAATGCAGAGTTAAAGTTACAAAAAAAAGGGGAAATACTATAACTGAACTGATAAATTAATATTTACAAAAAAAAACACAATATAGAGTAAAATATACACATATGGATATTTAATATATATATTCATAAATTACGTACATATACATAATAATAACAGATGAAACTTGCAAACAGAGACACTAGGAATTTGCCATTTTACCAACAAAATACTCACTTAAAGCTTTTTTAAAAGAAAACTTAAAAAGATTATCTTAAAAAGGTTAAAATATTTTATCAATAAACCATATTATAATATTAATGAATATTTTGCAAATGCACTAGATTAGACACTAAGTTATTCACATTTTTATTAATTTGACATTTCATATTTCGTATTTTGGCCAATTTATTTCTTTAGTACCTATATATTATAAATAATCAAATGCAGTTGGAAAATGAAGAATTTTGTGTACCTATATAAATTTGTAAATGTAAATAATATACTATATGTATATTTGCATGTACATCTGTATACTCATGTGGCAAATAAAATGATTTTGATTTTTTTTTGATTTTTGTAAGTCGACATGTTGACTGCTTTGGAAACTACTTATTTAAATTACGTGTATTGTAATATAGTTTGCAATAGACATAACACTGCATATAATCGATAACCTCTAGCAATAGGACAAACAAATTGATAGATGTCAATAATGTCAGAAAGAAAAAATAACGGCGAATACAATATTATAATCTAGCCCAAAAAAGGTTAGATATGTCTTTAATCCTTTAACAACTTCGGTTGTGTAATAAGATTTTTATTCTTTTCCGGCAACTGGTTGCGAAACTACAAGGGGAAAAAATAACAGTTGTGTAGCAAGAATGGGCATTCGCCTTTGGCAACTAGTTGTCTAACAAGAATGTTCATTACTTTTCAGCAACTGGTTACCAAACTCGGTTGCCATCGCGGCCGGAGGGAAATTTTCTTAGTCAACTCCATTGTATGAGTAAGCGTCAGGTGCTTTTTTGCTGGCAGTCCCAATAGATGGCACTTCAATACAAGTTTCAATGTCACATATTGGGACATTGGAAATATTAACACTCAGTCCTAATAACCGTCAGCCTGTCTTAAACTTTTGCAAATAATTTAGATATAAGCAAGATTATTTATTTAAGAAAAGAAGATTAGAAGATTTATTTTGTTGCATCGTCCACAACCTATTTGCTTTGCCCGAAGGTTGACTGGTAGAGAATGCTTTTTAGCATTAAGTTCGCCTTTTGTAGGTACAATAATCTTGTTTTTCTTGTGCAATAAAGGTTAAATAAATAAATAAATAAGCGAATTATTTCAAAGTTGGGATATGAAGCATTAAAGGTTAGGGTGTCCCCTATTTTACGAGTTTTAGAAATTAATAACGCATACCCCCTAAATCGGTTTCTTTTACCTCAAAACACACTGAAAAAAAAAATCAGTTCATTTCTGTAACTGCAACCCGTGCCGATTTTCATGCCATTTTCCTATACAATGTATGAAAATGAGCAAAAATTTTTTTCGCTTTTTTTTATTTTTTTCTATGGCATTAAAATATACTACTGTCTTATAAACATTTTATCATAAAATTAACTCGATGAGAACAGAAAAACAATACATTATTATCAACTTACTGTCTGACTAATTTTCTTCATAGTAATTTGTATGGGAATTTCATATGAAAGTCGGCACGGGTTCCTGTTACAGGAATGAGCTGATTTTTTTTTTCAGTGTGTTTTGGGGTTAAAAAAGCCGATTTAGGGGGTATGCGTTATTGATTTCTAAAATTCGTAAAAGGGGACACCCTATTAAAGGTGCATACATTACTCATCGTTTAAATGCCCTAATAGTTGATTTTATCTTATCGATGGCAACTCAAGCTATAATGACGAGTATTGGTACAGCGTCGGGCGGGCCTTATGCGGGTATTGATTTTTGAATACTGAAATACCTAGTTAGTGCATTTTCTAGTTAAACTCGTGACGGCTTTGTTTAATTAGATGTTTGAGTACCTACGCAGTGCGTGAGCCCCGGGCAGGGCAACGGTCTACTTATTGGGTATCACTAACATTCGACTACAAAACCGATTTATCATGAATTACAGGTAAAAGACCTCTCCTTGGCTAGAAACACCGCAACTGACACATATTTTTTGCTAGCAAAATGACGACATCGTTGCGCCTGACTATTTCGTCTGAAATATTTCCTCATTGTGTTGTGGGTATCTATATTTATATAGTAAATATTTTCCATGTTTAGGTACCTAAGTTTCAGTACGTTTTCATAAAAAAGTGTAATAGTAAGGTACCTAAGGGCTAAGATTTGTGACGAAAATATTTTTTTTTATAAAATTACCCTGGCTTTTGTCGTCACAAAAAGCTAACACCGACAACACTACTCTTCGACTGCTTACGCTTATTCATGATGTAATATTTAATTAGATATGTAGACCGCCTTAGTAATATCCTATAGATTCATTAGTATAGTTCGAGAAATATAAATTGAATGTTTATTCTTTCTATTGTAACGTTATGTACTTCAGGAACCACTATATTCGTGAATAATAAATAACACTTGCTGATGTTTTAACAAATATGTTTTATTCTGCAAAGATACAGGTTAGCTTCTCGAGCGACCGTTAACAGAGTACAGAGATTTCTTATTCACTTTTATTTTTTAAAAAGGTGACCAAGGTTGCCAGCAGTAATTAATATTTTTCCTTAATGCTACATGTACACACACTTTGACTACCATATATTTAACTTATTTATTGATAATAATTGTTATAAATAAATGAATTTTAAATAGCGATTTACATTTTATTAAAATAAACCATTATTCCCGTGATTATTAAGACTTTTAATCACAGTACTCAAACACGTTCTAGTTTTTATCCTCAACTGTCAAACATTTAACTGTCTACCTGCTATTTCCTAACATTCGGCCTTTTCTGACAAGGAAAGCGTCCTCGCGTTTATTGTAGGTACACAACTACACATTACCTAGTATTTTCTGATTAATCAACCAACTTATCAATAAATCAATAACCATACACATGGAACATTTTAGCAAAGCCGTAATTATTAGTAAATACTCTTATTAATTACAAAAATTAATAGACACTTTTATGACATACAACATCGATTACTAATTTAAAATAACATATACTTTAGCCGTTTTCCACCACATTTACTTACCTAGTAACGCACTAAGGGCTACTAACGCCACCAAGGGCTCGTAACGCTACCGAGGGTTGGTATCACCACCAAGGGCTAGTAACGCCACCGAGGGCTAGTAACACCACCATGGGTTCGTCACGCCACCAAGGGCTGGTATCGCCACCAAGGGCTGGTATCGCCACCAAGGGCTGGTATCGCCACCAAGGGCTGGTATCGCCATCAAGGGCTGGTATCGCCACCAAGGGCTGGTATCGCCACCAAGGGCTGGTATCGCCACCAAGGGCTGGTATCGCCACCAAGGGCTGGTATCGCCACCAAGGGCTGGTATCGCCACCAAGGGCTAGTCTTAACTAAATACACATTTAATTATGCACATATAAAACACAAATTTAACATTTATTCTTAAATCATCTTAAAAGATTAATGTTGTAATCACAAAACAGTAGTATATTCAACTAGATAATTTATAAATCACTTTCTACCTCAGAGTCACTTTCCATGGGATCATTCGTGAAAACCAACCAAGGATGAATTTTGTCTACAGCGAACACCGACCGGTACAAAGGCTTACCTTCTTTCTTTGTAATAGGTGTATCTTCAACCTCATACCTGTCATTACCAAGATCTCTAGTAATTTTATATGGTCCACTACATTTAGGTTGCAGTTTCCTACTTTGACCAGCTGTTGGATTTCCGATATCCCTCTCGATGCGTACAAGGTCACCAATCTTATATTTACGAGCACATTTGCGCTTACTGTCAAATCGTTCCTTTTGTTTTTCTTGTTCAGTGCGCATCCTTTCAGTCGCCTCATTTCTTATTAAGTCAGTGTTCTCATACTCCTGAGCATCGGCAACTAACGCATTCATTACACCATCAGAACTACCTATTGGGCTAATACTAAATAGCAGTTGAGCTGGTGTTTTGTTAGTGGCCTTGTTGATGGTATTGTTAAGGCCCCATTGAACCTTCGGCACACAACTGTCCCACTCATTATCGGGTTTCCCATGATTTAGTGAAGTAAGTGCGTCCAGGATAGAGCGATTGTAACGCTCAATCTGACCATTTGCGCGTGGACTAGCCACTGCGTTTAATATGTGATCCAGTCCTTTATCTTGTACGTATTTCTTAAACGAGTTACTAGTAAAACTAGTTCCTCTATCCGTGATTAACCGTCTTGGCACGGCAAATAAGCTGAAGTATTCTTCAAATACGTTTATGGTGGTGCTAGTCTTACAGTTCTTTACTGGCTTTATAACGATAAATTTAGTGAATGCGTCAATGATTGCCAATATATAAGCATTTCGTCTTTTACTCATAGGGAACGGACCGCAATGATCCGCATGAAGAGTATGAAAAGGTCGGTCCGGTTTCTGGATTGGGTGTAGCATACCTTCTTTAGGACCACCGGGCACTTTGTTATAGGCACAATGTAAACATGCGTTACAATATTTTTTAATAAACCTTCGCATCTTTTTGAACCAATAAACCTTGCGAATCCTTTCGTAAGTCTTTTCATATCCGAAATGTCCTAGGTCATCATGGTGACTTTTCAGTATCTGCCATCGAACTGACTTAGGAACCACCCACAGTAAACTCACGTCATCACCCCTTTTAACCCTACGATAAAGCCTGTTGTTTTTATACACGAAATTATTTTTAAAATCGATCATTGCATCAGTTTCGGGATCTTGTAAAATTTGAACTATTCTTTGTAGTTCAGAGTCCGCCTGTTGAATAGTTTGTAGCCATTTATCATCAACCACAATATTTGACTCAGTATCAACTATATGAAAGATGTGACAATCATCATCTCGACAGGGAGGATTGTCAGCCACAATAGCATTTCGACTCAAAGCATCGACATGAGTCATTTTTGTGCCAGCACGATATTCAATAGAGAAATCAAACTCTTGCATTGCCATCCACCATCTCGCTACTCTTGGAACTAAATCTTTCTTATTCATGGTGCTGCGAATGGCGTGGCAGTCCGTTACCAATTTAAAGGGAGAACCCAACAAATAAACTCTGAATCGATTTAGTGCAGTTATGACTGCCAGGGTCTCCAACTCATAAGCGTGAAATTTCTGTTCCTCGGGTGAGGTTTGCCGACTGTAATACGCGATGGGTTGTAACCCCTGACCGGCATCTTGCAACAAAATGGCTCCAAGTCCCATTTTGCTTGCATCTGTATGGACTTCTAACCGTGCATTAGGCTCATAAAGTGCTAAAACAGGTCTACTAGCCAATATGTCTTTCAGTTGATTAAATGCAGCTCGTTCTTCGGATTCGAACCGCCAGGGCTCATTTTTCTTCGTGAGGACTGTGAGAGGTCTAGCTATCACAGAAAAATTGCGAACAAACTTGCGAAAGTAACTCGCAAGACCCACGAACTGGCGTACTTCGTGAACGTTCTTTGGGGCGGGAAATTTCTTGACTGCGTCGATTTTAAAGGATCCTGGTCGGATACCCTCTTTAGAAATTTCATAGCCGAGATATTCGATCTTTTCTTGAAAAAATATACATTTTTTCAAGTTTAACGTGAGCTTAGCCTTGCGCAGCATAGTAAATACCTTTTCAAGCTTTGTAAGGCCTTCTTCAATAGATTTTGATGGGACTAAAAGATCATCCATATACGCAAGGACTAATTTTTGTCCAACTCCGTTTACCATTGAGTTTATGGCACGCTGGAATACACTTGGAGCGTTCGCCAATCCGAACGGCATTCTATTAAACTCATAGAGGCCGTCCGGTGTGACGAACGCTGTCAGGTGCTTACTGCTCTCAGTCACTGGTACTTGGTAATATCCGCTCGCCAAATCTAGACTAGTAAAGAAATTGTTACCACCGAGACAATCTAATTTATCCTCAATACGAGGTAGCGGATATTTATCCTTCAGTGTCTTGCGGTTCAACGCCCTATAATCAACGCATAGACGTTTTTGCCCGTTCTTCTTACTAACTAATAATACAGGACTTGCGTATGAAGATGAACTTTCTCTTATAATGCCATTCTTGAGCAGGTCCTCTATAATCACCGACAATTGATCTTTTTCTTTAAGAGACATCCGGTAGGGATTGTAGACTACTGGGCTGTCATCTTTGAGCTTAATTGCCATTTCAATAAGGTCAGTTTTTCCCAATTCGGATAAGTTCAATGCAAAACAGTCACGATATTTTGCCAAAAGCGCATGAAACACTTCGCGTTCAGACTCATTTAATTGCGTCCCTATAACAACATCATTCAGTGGCAATGGCTGTTTTGATTCCTCTGTAGTTGTAGCTAGCCTAACCGTTGTTTCATTAATCTCATCGTAACTACTCCCCCTAGCTACTACCTGTTGTTGTTTTATCTGTAATTCAGCATTGGCAAGGTTTGAAATCATTAGGAAGCCGTTTCCATCTTTAAAATTATATAAGCCGGGCAAAACAATGTAATTATTTTGCGGTGATGTGCAAAACGAAGCAGGTATATAAAGTGATCCAGTAAAATTTGTTGTCGTACTCACTTCAACAGGCGAGGTACAAGTCGCCTGAATTGTCAGATCAACGGCTGGGTTTATAGTAAATTTCATATTTGGTTCTGTACAGCCCTCCCCTGGTACTCTATAGAATGTTAAATTCTTTGGAGTTTTTATAACCATAATGTCGGGCAGTTCTGTAAATGTCTGTCCTATCATTACTTCGCTTGGCAAGAGATTATCCGGTACCACAATAAAATCTACTGGATTCTCAACACCATCTATGCTTAATATAGCGTTCACCGACCCTAATGGTTGAACTATTCCATCACCAAATCCTCTCAGATTTGGCATTTTATCAGGGCGTTCCCACGAGGTAAACATGTGTTTTGCGTAAGTCTCTCTAATCATAGTACGTGTACTTCCAAAATCAATGAATGCAGTTGTGAGTATGCCGTTTAGCCTAACGTCTTTATAATATTTCTCACTTCCAGGTTCTATCAATTTATCGTGGGGCAAATCAATGTTATTTATTTCAACACGTCTTACATCTTTATCGTCAGAAGAAGCAGTCAGTTGCAATAAGCCGCTATTATTAGGATTTGTGGTTGATCCTACGGCTGTCCTATTACGACACTCATTAGCAATGTGTCCAGCTCTACGACAAATGCTACACTTCTTCATAGGTTTTGTACATTTCGACCTAATATGACCTGCTTCTCCACAATTATAGCACACTATATCAGGTTTAATTGAGTCACTGTTCTGATTGTTGGATGTTGAATTAATGGCGTTTTGAGTTGACCGGAAATCTTTATTCCAAGCTTTATTGCGCTTTTGAGACATCAAATAATTATCGCTCTGAGATAGCGTACGTAAATACGAAAATAATTGTTCAGGTTCCTCAAAACGGCATGAATTTGCACTCATCCTAACAAACTTATCATCTATTCCGTGAACTAAACACCCTACGGCTTTACGACCCGTTATTTCGCATTTATTTATTAAAATCATTTTTTCATAATAATACACGTCTAGTGCTTGACCAATTTTACAACGCAAATTAAGCATTCGTTGTAAAAGATCACCATAATTTTCCGTTGAAGGAAAAGCTAGTTTCAACTTTTCTACCCATTGTGGCCAAGTATACAAGACGGACGGCAGTCCTTGATACCAACGCTTTGCCAGGCCAGCCAGCTTAGGCAAAGCGTAGTGGCATGTCTGGATATCAGTCCACGAGTATATTTGTGCGCACTCGTTTACTTTATGAATCCAGCATTCAATATTTTGAGCACCATCGTTGGGATCAAACTCAGGTACTACATTAATATGGGCGGTGTAGGCATGACCCGGCAACGGCAGAGTATTCCCTAATAAGACGTTACTTGTACTCGATTGACCCGCCTGAACAATTTGGCTAGGATTAGTATCGGGAGGCAACGGTGGAGTGAATCCTCTACGCCCTACATTATGATAAGTCTTGGGCTTGTTTGTCGCAGCATGTCTTTGTTTACTTTTATGATGGTGATGTTTCTTATGCTTTTTATAACGCCGAGGTGGCGGCGAGGATAGCGAACTATGTGAAGAAGCTCTAGATGTATCTCGATCGGAAGAGTTTGAATAGCGCCGTTGATGTTTCGATCGACGTTTACGTGACCTAGAAGCTCTCTCTGATCCCATGGTCCGCTATTCTGTTCGTACTTTAAACTAATCACCAATTACAATATGTATACTATATGATATAACTATAGTTACTACCACACTACATAGACTTATATAATGCATAGTTTCACTTAATTTAATCAAACCAATTAACAAAGAATACGTAATCTACGTATAGATCTATAATGTTTTTTTTTGTTTTTGAACATCAATCGTACAATTTTTACGTACTGTCTATAAATTTTATTAATCTTCAATCAAAAGCGTAGTACAAACACACACACGTATACGTAAGAACACTGAAAGATTCCGATGATAACTTTGCTAATGTAAATACGTACACGAATCTATCGTGTAACGTTTTCTTTATGAAATGAAAGTTAAAGGTAAACAGTCAACCGACACTTTTTTTTCTTTAAGGATAGGCGCCTACAAATTCACTTTTCACAGAACACACACATCATTGAATAAGCACAATTTCACCAATAGTACAAAAAAAATCATAGCACTGACCTTAGTCCGGCGACAAATACCTCAGTTCCCGGCGTCGTGGGTTACTTTTACCAGGATCAGCACTTCTGAATTGTAACGTTATGTACTTCAGGAACCACTATATTCGTGAATAATAAATAACACTTGCTGATGTTTTAACAAATATGTTTTATTCTGCAAAGATACAGGTTAGCTTCTCGAGCGACCGTTAACAGAGTACAGAGATTTCTTATTCACTTTTATTTTTTAAAAAGGTGACCAAGGTTGCCAGCAGTAATTAATATTTTTCCTTAATGCTACATGTACACACACTTTGACTACCATATATTTAACTTATTTATTGATAATAATTGTTATAAATAAATGAATTTTAAATAGCGATTTACATTTTATTAAAATAAACCATTATTCCCGTGATTATTAAGACTTTTAATCACAGTACTCAAACACGTTCTAGTTTTTATCCTCAACTGTCAAACATTTAACTGTCTACCTGCTATTTCCTAACACTATAATGTAGGTAGAAAGTTACCAATTTATATTTCACGAACTATAAATGATTATCGTTTAGAAGATTTTTTCACTTCAATATCTTATTAATCCAAAAAGAAACTTTTATTTCTGTTGCTAATTTATTTAAAAAAAAAACAGTTTTCTTACTGTAGAAGATTTGTTTCATATAAATAAGTAGCTTTTCATCACACTTGCTTTCTAAAGTAGAGGCATCGTAAGAAGTCGTTTTTGACGTTTGTTTGCACATGAAGTTCTGTAAATGTTGACAGTTAGTATAATGGAGCAAATGTCAAACTTCATTGTTGCCTGTACGGAATAGTGATGTTACTACTGTTGCTGCAATTTACCGATACGTCAATCGAAATAAATAAGTAAACCTTTTTTATGGAGGTACGAATAATTGCTATAATAGTACCTAGGTACGCACATATTTTCTAATAGTTATTTATGTGGCTGGCGCATAATAAGAGGCATTAAACATGAGTGTGGTTTTATGAAACGAGCCGCAGGCGAGTTTCATAATAAGATCACACGAGTGTTTAATGCCTAATTATGTACAGTCACATACATAACTTTATCTACATCCATATCATTAGTTTAGAATGACAATTTACCTTTATTTTCATTGATATCCACTAAGTAATTACCTCTAAATATAAAAATTCAAATCAGTTGAAATCACTCAATTTGAGTAAGGATATCCTACAATAAATATTTATTGAAAAAAAAACAACAAAAAGAAGTTGACTTCATAATGTTAAAATTAATATCATGACGACGATACTTTAATGTCAACATTATGATGCACTGTACTCTGCCTGTACTTTAATGTTAACATTATGATACAGCCACAGACACCGGTCTCTTAATATAGGTCATTACATTACCGCTTCTGAATACATAACAGGGAAATTATAATATTCCTGTAGATAAAAGTTTGTTATGGTTTCGACAGGTCCTCGCGAGCCCGTGTGCCCGGTGGTTACGCGGCTTTACAGACTGTGTTGAACTTGACAACCAGATAAATGTCAAAATTGTTATAAAATCACGTATAATTTTATTTTTCGTAGAATAATAATTTATGTACCACTACGTTATCACCTAGATGTGCTCTGATTTTAATAAATTGTTTTAGTGACTTTATATACTGTATATACGGCATTTCTCTATTTGGCATACCTACATTGCCCTCTGAGCTAGCACGCAAGTTTACCAATGTGGGTTGGGAGTGGATCGCTGCAGGCTGGCAAACTCGCGTCCAAGCTCATGGTCTCAACCACTGCCAGTTCTGCATTGACATTACTACCAAGTGAAACTACCTACGTATATTGTATATCAGACTCCGATACTATTTGACCTGGCATTACATTTGGACACCGATTACCTACTGCTATTAATTGTTGACCTTGATTTTTAATTTTGACACTGGTTTTGACACTAGTTACTATCTCTCGCTAACAGAGGTTGTGGATGCTATTTCCTCTATAGGTCACGTCCTATCCGTCCTATAAAACATCCTACCTAAATGCGATTTTACGTCATTATGACGTCACCGGCACCAAAGTTTCGCTGCCTGCTAATGATTCTAAGTAAGATTACCAAACACTTTTTTAGTTCGGATTACCTAACACTTTTTTAATTAAATTTTTTTAATGGCAAGTACCAGATCTAACGCCCTTTCGCACTTGACTGAAAATTTTACGACAGTAAAATCGAGCGTTTCACTACACTAAATTATTGTGAGCTGTCAAAAACGACTTCTTACGATGCCTCTACTTTAAGCACGCCATTGCATGTAACGCCATTCCCTAGAGACTTACAGAAATGTTAGTACGTCATTTAATAATACTTGGTCATAAAACTTATTTTTTTGTCCGCAAGTGTGATGAAAAACAATGTATGCATCACGGTCAGTAAGCGGAATACAAACTCGAGTCATTAAAAGCCCTCCGTCTACGGCGTCGGGCTTCTAACACTAGTTAGTAACACCGTTCTTTTTCTTACCTCCCTAAATGCACAATGTACTATTGCTTACCTCATTAAAAAGAACAACATTGTTATGTTAGGTAGGTACATACAATTTTTGATTAAATTTAGGGTAAATTGCTAGTAACTGGCCACCCTCTAGTAAATGGCCACGTTATATAAAAATGAACTCTGTGTACTTACATATAATTAGAATTCATTTTGGAAGAGGGAGAGTGATTGACATTTACAAGCACAGAGTTCATTAGGGTTCCGTTGCCAAAAACGGAACCAATATAATCGTGTGGGGTATTAATAAATAGAATGGTCTTTGAAAATGATATGAAGGTTTATAAATCTCATTTTTATTTAAGCAAATCGTTTTCGAGATATCAGCTCTCAAAGTTTGAAAAATGTGTCCCCCCCCTCTATTTTTAAAACTACGCGATATAAAATTAAAAAAAAAATGTTAGCTATGCACATTAATAAACTCTATCAACGATTTTTGGTTTGATTAAATTATCTCCTATAGTTTTTGAGGTAGGCTGATTTAACAGTATTTTTTTAATAATTAATTGTTAATGGTACGGAACCCTTCGCGCGCGAATCCGACTCGCTTTTGGCCGGTTTAACTTTCTCTGCTTTGTATTTAATGAAATATAAAGTTACAACGAAAATCTGTTCATGAACAAAGTTCGATGTCAAAATCAATAAAGTTAAAAGTTGTGCTTCTTTGTGGCCTGTGTAAGTATGTATTCAGACGCAGGTAAAATCTTGAATCTTCATGGACCTTCAAAATTAAATTGTAAAAAAACATACAAAATTCATTTCTAAACCTCAGAGTGTATTAATTATGTATTATTAATCAAAGTTATGTGCACTTTTATAAAATTATATCTACCCTATGGAAATATGAATATTGTATATTTAACTGGATTACGCCGTGGGTTTAGCTAAAACTCTACATTTAATCACGTAGATTTCCCTATTTGGAATACGTAGGTACGGTATGTATCTTCCGTTGAGCACCAGATATCAGACTTGACGAATGTACTACTTTACAAGACAAAAGCGCGACGGATTTGAAGTAAATCGACGAATCGTGACTGAGCCGTTTAATCATAAGCATCAAAGCTAATTAGAGTACCTAGGTCGCGAACTCTTGGGACCAGTAATGAAAATCACAACAACTGAACCTAGTTACTAAGAAAATTGCACTTGGCATTGAATTCCTGAGCATTATCAGGCTTTCTACAGAAACGGCCTGCACTCACAGTTCATTCTGTAAATGTTCGAGTTCATAACTTGTAATGACAAGACGACGACTCGCGCAATGTTTTATTTCTTTCCTGCCACCTCAGCTTGTTAGAACTCAACTACAGTAGACATTTCAATCATAGACATCAATTAAGTTGACTGCGTCGTAGTAAGGAGCCATCTCAAGCAGTAACTTCCGGCTCTCCGGTGCGGCTACGGCGATATCCAAGTAATAGTCCGCGTATAATTTATAGCTTGCGCTATAATTACTTTCATATAGAGACAATATTGCTAAATCACCGAAGGTCAGAAAGATCACTCGCTATATTCATTTCCCAGAGGAGCTTTACGATACTTATTATTCAATAAAACTGTCGGCTGTGGCGAATTATGTTGTTGCAATGCTCGGCTGTTGAAGTCACGCGTCCAATGGCGCATGGTTTGTTTAAATCGGTCCACCTGTTCGCAGATCTCACCGTGCGAGCTGCGAGCCAGCAGGAATGCGCTTCTCTGCTGCCGCTGCGTCGTAAAGCGTAGCTGTGTGAAATATTAGAACCCTCACCGGCAAATGAACATGGCTCGGTCAAAGCTTCCGGAATGTCGCCCGTAAATGCCGCAAATAATATATAATATGGGCATTCAGTAAGTGGGTGGACCATGAGCATAACTAGCATAAGTATTATTACTACTGTAATGATTAGGATGCATACAACGTCTCCAACGGGGAAATCTGTGCAGCTCAATATTTAACTTGAATTTCTCTTTAATTACCCACTTGTTAGTAACAGTTGTCCATTCACTAGACACACTATTATTCCTCTTTAACAAACGCTCCTGCAGTTTATACAAAGTGCAAATGTAATGTTGATAGGAGGCTATTCACGGACGCGTTGTCATCGGTGATTTATGCTCTTGGAGACCGCGCTGTGGGTCAGGAGGGCGCGGGGCGCGGCCGCTGGCGTACCACGGACTGCGCAACCGTCTCCACGTTGTATTTATTTTATAGATTTTTATCAAGAAAATCCGATATTAATTTACAGTGATGAGTAAAATGTATTAATTTAACCGTATGCTGATAAAAAATATTGGCCAACATGTGCCTACCTTACGTGACACACATTATTCTGAATTATTAAATAATATAAAAATTTATTGTATTTGAAACACACAGCAGAGAAATTAAAACACTTCAATTTTAATTCTTTACATAATATATATAAAAGATATCCTTTATATATCTTATGTAAAGAATTAAAATACGAATGACTTACTTCTGGTATTTATTGAACCTATATAAAGTAAAGTAAGGGTAGGAAAAACGACAGTGACTGTACGTAAGTGACTTCTGTTCACCGCTTAATGCACTCGCGCGTGGCTGAATGGGTTTTATGAACTCGTGGTAAGGAACCCATAGCCGAAGGCCGCGCCTTTGACCCCCCACAAACGACTACCTAGCTCCCTCCTCACTTTGTTTGCCGCACAGCCGCCGCACCCACCCTCTGTAATTTCGCTAAACTAACCCAGTGTAACCTTGCTCTCTGAACTCTAACGCTTTTCGCGAATACCAACACCATATCGCACCTGTGTTGATACAGAGGTATTTCAGGTATTCGCCGGCTATATATTATTATGAGCCTATGGTGTCCCACTGCTGGGCAAAGGCCCCACGCCAGAGGTGGGATCCCACCTAATGTCTAATATTTACGTATCATTTTGTTAAAAATAAGTATGTAACATCGAAACGCCGCATGGATGAGTGAAGGCAATATTTCGGAAGTAGCTTTGCTCACTCGTAAATGAACCTTCTCCTATTTAGCTAGATATTTAATATTTAGCTAAGTTATTAAGGTTACTTTAACCCTTTACCACATGTTGTAAGTAACATTATTTTTATGGCTGTTATATAATCACAATTTAATGTTTGAAAAAAAAACATAACTTTCTTGGACTGCATATACCTATTTCTTTTTTTTTTTTGGGCGTTTCCGTTACTACCCACCTTACACTACTTTATATAGTTTCCAAATGGCACAATAAATATGATAGACCGTGCCCACACTTAAGCGCAAAAGCTGTACAAAATAAATTTTCCCCTCACTAGCTCGTAAAGTGCTCGTTTATCCTTTAATACGAACGTGTAAAAACGCATATTATTCACTTGTGTGGCAAAGTAATGACCTTGGTTTTGGAATAACAAAACGTAAAATGCTCATGGAAATTGTTCCATATTAATGATAATTAAATCATTTGTTTGAGAATTTAGTGTAAAATACAAACCTTTATATAATATGATGATTTTAACATATAAATCCTAAAATTCCATAAGTAACAATTGTTTTAGTGAATGATGATAAGATTCATAAGATGACTAGATGCAATCACAAAACGCAGAAAATGTCAACGTCAACATTGTCAAAGAATATTATAGGTTATAATCTTTATTTACCGACTCGAACACGCATAAAAATAGTAAACTAAACAACTTTCAGGGTGTTCTGTTATAATTTTGTAAAAATAATGAATGAGAATGATTTAATAATGCATTGGCGTTGGTGTGCAACTACAGGAATGTGTTAAAATCGTGCTGCGTTTACTTTTTCGTGGTAAGTTTACTGCGACAAAATCTTGCATTAAATACATGATGCATTTGGAAAATTATTATCACTAACCCGATGATGATTGTAATGTGAACAAATAATTACCTTTTTTGAGTTTCCTCGCTATAGTGAGGGGAAAAGTTTTGTGTTACACACGGGTGCAAATGTATTTTACTTCTCGTATGTTAAAACACTCGCTGCGCTCAGGATTCTATTTTAGAACCACTCGCTTCGCTCGTGGTTCAACTATAGAATCCTTTCGCTTGCTCGTGTTTCAATTTCATACTCGCGGGTAAAATACAACTTTGCACCCTTGTATAACAAATAACTATTTCATTGAGAATGCTTCAGTTAATACCTACGTATTTTTTGAAAGAATAAAGCATGAAATGTCTATAAAAAAATTGATGGTAGGTACTTACTGTAACTAATGGTATCTAGGCACTATCCTTAGTCTTATTCTGCGAGATAACAGCGTGAACTATTTAAAAAATGGGCTTTATCCCGCAATATCACATAAAAATGGCTGGTTTGTAAACTGTGTGTGGAATAGCAAAATTTACCACAAGACCCATAGGAAATAGGTAAGATCTTATGATGGTATGTCTAGGTACATTCTCCTTGAATACTATATAAGGCTAGATAAGGATTGAGATCGCCTTGGACATAATTATATTATACTTTCATAAATATAATTTTAAACTTGAACATGTTTTCAACCACCCCACCATGATGCTCTCTCATTAGCAGCGGCCTTCACACTTGTTCGAGTTGTTCGATTCTGAAGTGCCTATTTGAACACGGTTCTAAATTATAGGTAAGCAGCGCGCACGCGCTACCCTGATCCTGCCAATCAGGATATGAAGTCCGCGCAGGAAGTGAGGCTGTATAACCGGATCGTATGCTATTCTCGCTATTGAGGCATACCAGCACATAGCCTGAGAGAAAACATTGCATAATTGCAAATTAAAAAAAATCCCCGATATTCATAAACGTCTTGAGGGTTTTTAATAGGTCATTCGGAAAAACAAAAGGTGTCCATGTGGTCAAAAGTTAACAGCTTTTATAAGTCTATGCTACGATTTTATTACATAGGGTTGTAGAACGGGGAACCTACCTAGTTGCACAAGTAATTGTTTTATCACAATAATTAGTACACGAACTACTTAACTTTATGTATGTCCAGTTGTCCACCGGAAAGACGATAAACCTTTATACATTTTCCGCCACTATGGGGCAGTGAGATGGCAGCACTGTGGCGTAAGGTTCACGAACGGTCAAAATAAATACGCGAATATAATTTTCTATTTACTTGTTGATTTATTTATTCGTCAAACCACTACTTTAGGAATAATATTCTCTAAAATAAAGAAATAAATCAGTTCCAAGTAAATTCCCATCAAATTTAATGAACAAAGTTGTAGTACCTAATTTTCTTTAGTACCAGTGACTTTGCGCCCTTGATTTAGAGCTCAATCTTCAGTTCGCCGACCGGTTTTTACTCATAATCGTGGTAATCCAGTACAAAATAGATAAACTTCCAAATACAATAGAATTTCTATATTTTATGTTCAGTAGGACTATACTGTTTGGACCTCACGCCTACGTAGCGCCGCCTGGTGGCAGAAAAAATATCGAAAACCCTCATTTAAATAAATAGCTATTGAAATGGGGATGACGACTGTAGTTAAATTAAAATAAATATATATCACATTATGCACGACATAATAAACGAAGAAATTATCATTAAAATGTTGATTGCAGTAATTTTTATACAGAACTTCTATTTAAGAAGCTTCTGATGCTAAAGCGAAGCCGTGTAGACCATTTATATCACTCCACATATAAACAATCGTACCTCGTAATCGTCCTTTTTGTTTGTGTGTTTTATAATAGTACATGGTGCATCTAGGGAGGTAAGTATGGTATTACTAACGAGAATAGGCTGAGTTTTAATGGCCCGAGTTTGCAATCCGTTTACCGACCATGATGTGTACCACAATTAGTTTTAAGACATTTCTGTAATTTCCTAGGGGAAATTCACTTTTCTATAACTCCCACGCCACATGAAATCTATAGCGCGCTTAGAAAGCAAGTGCGATGAAAACAATTTTCCCCTCACTAGCTCGTAAAGCGCTCGTTTATCGTTTAACCCTTAAATGCATGGTGTAGGATGCAGCCTACATAACCAAAACATGGTTAGTGTTTGAAATCTAGATATGTATGTATTATGTTTTTGTATGATTTGGCAAGAAAAACTAACGCCTTTTTACATTTATTAACGATTTTTTAGCAACACTGTGTATAAAAAAAGTTATAAACGTTTTTAACTCAAATGGCGGCAATTTAGAAAAAGTTGAATATTGTAGGTTTTCTTCGACTGTGTTTAGTGGTTTTTAACTAAGTAAGTAATTATTTTCTATTACAATTCTGTAACTCATTTCATAACGATTTTATTTTTACAAACATTAATTAAGGTCTCAGCCAGAAAGTAAAGAATATTTACATATTTGATCTTGTAGGATCTAGCCTACATTATGCACTCCCGGCACTTTGAAATTACTATGGGCACTATCGAAGTTATTCTGGTTGACAAATTTAACTCGTACATTATTTTGATATTTTTACTAGGTTATTTTATTTCATTATAGAGTTCCCCACCTCCTTCACGGTCCATCATCAGATCAGCTCTGTGTCATCATAATATTGGACGGTCACGTGATATACACGCGTGTGCAAAATTTCAGCTCAATTGGTTAAAGATATCTGCCTCAAAATTGAGTTGCAAGATTCCACCCGAACAAATATAGGTACATATTTAAATATTTACATACATAGTGCAAGTTAAATAAAAGCTTTAAAAAAAGCTAAACCTGGTTTTGGTTGCATGGGATTGCATCATTTAAGAGAAACAACGTGTTATCATATTAATTACGTATATTAGAAGCTCATATTTTCGTAAATGTTTAATTCGTACCTACAAACATTGCGGATTTCAGATCTGTCATAGACCGTGTATAGGGCTATTTGATTTTGCGGGGAATGCATAATGTAGGATGTAGCCACATTTTGGAAAGTAGTACCAAATTCACCAAAAATATGACTTTAGATTTTTTTTCGTATTTTTCTCATGTTTTTTACGCCGTTAGGTATCCACATTTTTTTTTTCATTGAAAAAAAAAAATCATGCATTTAAGGGTTAATACGAGCGGGTAAAAACGCTTTTTAAACACTTGTGAATAAAGTAATTTGACATTGCTCTAGTATAAGTGGATCTGTATGACCGTAGTAAACATGCGCAATCGGAGCTCACTTCTCATGGGTGACTTTGTAAGCCATTGGCTATATTTAAGTTCCAGAAGTAACTCTATTCTACGATACGTTTCGACATTGAGTTTTAAATGGTTTCTTTAAGTTCATTTACATTTGGATGAAATTTGTAATCATATTTCCTCGCGATAGTGAGGTAAAGTAAAGTTGTATTACACTCGGCGGCAAAGTTTGTTCAACTCTCGTGCCTTGAGACCTTCGCAATGCTCAAGATTCCAGTTTTTGAACCACTCGCTACGCTCGTGGCTCAATTTTGGAATCTTTCGCTAGCTCAGGTCTCAATATTGGCACGACAGTTAAACAACAACTTTGCCCCCTTGTATAATAAATAACTATTTACCCACTACGTCCTATCTTCAGAGAGTAGCTTGCGATTTAGGGACTTTGTAGTTTTGTACGTTCTGGTTGCAATAACGGTATCAATCCTTATCACATTGGTATTATTTGTCTTCCTTAGTGCATGCAGAAATGGGTTCCCCTAACGACTTGTAGCATCATACAGGAATACTACCGTTGGCGCGGCAACGCAATGGGGCCTTGTCCCTTTGTCTCTATTAAGTACAGTTGGCTCCGACAATCGCCCTTATCTACACGTGTATCTCGTGTTAGTATCACTCTATATGGAGTCCCCAGGGTATTATCACATCAGCTTGTTCGGGCGGTCGCACGGTAAGGTCTGCCATTTGCATACAAGTAAATATCTCGATCTGGCGGCGCAGCGAGCAGATTACCGCCAACGCTTCCGCACTGTATTGAATTCGGTACCAACGGTCCTACTCCCATTGCCAGTTCGCGTTTACTTGTTAGTGTGATCCCGGTGATAACAATCTTACTGCGAACACAACATTGCAGTATCCCGGAACAGCTGTTATGTACCATTGTATAGTCACATTCGGTCATATTTTAAGGAGTAGAAGTTTACGTAGGTGACCAGTACTGTAACTATAGGTACCTAGATGATCGGTGACCATATTGTTAATAGATTTTTAACAATAGTATGTATATATATAATATTAATGTATAATATATTTAGAGACTGATAAAAAAAAATAACAGAATGTGGGTATAGGAGTTCTAACAGGAACGGAATATTGTACCTACATGTGTAGTGATCTGTCTATCTACATGTCTAGTTGGTAGTGATCCTGCCTACGAAGCTGGAGGTTCCGGGTTCGAAACCCGGCGAGGGCATTTATTTGTGTATTTATTTATCACAAATAATTGTTCCTTGGTCATGGCTATCTATCTATGTATTCAAGTATCTATTATGTATCTATCTATTATATATATCGTCGCCTGGTACCCGGGCATTTTTTACATCTAGGGACACCCAATTAGCGTAACTCTCACAAAAAAGTTAACTTCGATGTCAGCTTTGTAACGACAATTAAGCATTAAATATTAACAAAAATATTTTTTATCATTTAATCCAGACAGAATATGCGCATATGCAATATAAAAACACGAATAAAGTGGATTTACGTAAATATTTCAGGCTTAATCGTCGTTACAAAGCTGACATCGAAGTTAACTTTTTTGTGAGAGTTATAAAAGCTAATTGGGTGTCCCTAGAAGTGAAAATGCCCACCCACACCTCACGCCTTAATTGAGCTTACCCTGGGACTAGGTCGATTTGTGTAAATATGTCCAAACCAAACATATTTATCTATTTATAAATATCTTACTTTAAACAACTAGTACCTACCTAACTCGAGGCTTTAAAGCTCCAAGTGAGTTGTTGTTGAAACTGAAACGTTGAATATCACTTCTTAGAAGTACTACCTGTTAAATATTTATGAATTTTTAGTTAATTTTTTTCGTGTTTTGTCTTGATAATGCTGATATTTTTCACTCGACACCAAAGTTTGTTGACTAGTTGACATCCAATAATGTAATCACTATTACCTACAATAAATATCTGATATGCGAGTAGTTTTATTTAAAAAAAAAAAACACCTTGAATTCTTGAGGATCGCATAATATAAAAAGACTCATCCGAAGAACACCGATCCCACATAATTTCTATGTTTTCTTGGTCTAAAGTAAAAACGCGTCTAGGTATGCCGCGTAGCTATTTGATTTTAGGTTGCCGAGCTGTCTCTAGCCTTCTTTAGCGTGCAATGACGATGGCGATATAATAATATATCGACGGTAGAAAGGCTAATTGGCTTAAGCGACACTTTGGGCGATATTGAGTTATTTATATCATCGGAATCGGCAGATTTTTCCCCGTCGATTGAGCTCGGTTTCATAGCGATCAGACGATTTTGATGGCGGTTAACACTTCTGAAATTTGGTACAGCGTTAAAAAAATCAAGGCATGAAGCAACACAAAAAATTGCATTTTTGAATGAAACGTGACTTGACCCACAAACATGTTTGGTTGGTTCCCGCTTAAGCGGTTTTTACTTTCCCAACTTTGCCATTCGTTTTGATTTGAATCCTTTTGGCTTTACTCCATCACACACGAGCATAGTCGTTTAAGTCAATTGAACTTCAACAAAAAAGTGCCACCATAGGCGTTTGAAGCATTTAGCCTCCATTTAAAATAAAAGAAGCATGTCGCTTGAACCATTTAGCTCTTCCCAATTTTTTAGGGCATGGGTCGCTTCAACCAAATTCATAAAACCCTAAACCATAAAATGTATGTTACTTAAGCATTTTGAACCTCTTTTTATAGATGAGAATGTCGGTTGAAATAGAATATTTGTTTGACCTGTGTCATTTAAATCCTTATAATAAAATCATAATGCATCATATCAGTGTAGCTTAAATCAAAAAAAATTTCTATGAGAAACTTTTGACTCGGCGGTACAATCACACTCTTGCCGCCGACGGCGCTTTTTGAGCCGCTCGCCTATAACTACCGCCGCCCCCCGCGCGGGCGCGTCAATCACTTGTAGTCTGTGCCGGTAGGCGCATGTGCCGTAGTGATTTGTGTGTGATACTGAAATCGTGTATTTCACATTATGAAATAACTTAATTAGGTATTTTCATTGTTATTTCTTGATTATTTAATAATAATTAAAGTTTAAGTCTAAATATTTACTAAACGTATTTTTGCAGCTTATATTGCAAAAAAAAACTGACTACAGGTATAATAAAAATTAAGATCAAAAAATGTAACGTATCAAACGTAGTAATAAATGAATTAAAGATGTTAGGCAAAAAGAGCATTTTTTTTCCAATAAAAGCGACAGAAAGGTTATTGCGGATGAAACGCTGTAATCAATATCCGCAATTTTTCTAAGACTGATTCTGCCAAATAACTATCTAATTATGTTATTAGAAGCAAATATTTTTCTTTATATAGCAATAAAAATTGAGAAAAACGATTTTCATTCATTTTGTTTTCTTTAGACCTGCAGAGTAATTATACCTTTGTCTCTAAATATCCGAGCTTCAACCACCATGTTTAATCATATTCATATAATTCCTGAGATTTAAGCAATCCGTTTTTCAATGAGTGTGTGTCATTAAGTCAATTAGAATCGCCACTTATTTCCATTAAAGAATCGCTTAAACTGTTTAGCCTTACCCCGTTGTATAGTAAAAATAGCGCTTAGCTCATTTAGCCTTCTTTTTAAAAAAGTGCACTTGCACACTACAGTCATTTGACTTGCCTCCGGCGGCAGACGCTGTTGGTATTTGAACCAATTAGCCTTTCTCTCATTTTTAGCAGATTTGACTTAAGCGACCTTTATTTCGAGACATAATAAACTTATTTTATCAAGGTAGGAACCAAAGTATGCGCCTTTATATCTTGAATAATTGATGGCAGTTGCGTTACAATATACCTGTTACTTTTTTTGTAGCGATTTTTTTTCTAAAAAATAAAACTTTAAACGGCTCTCCTGTAAAGTTCATAAAATGTCGGTTAAGTCAATTAGCCTTTCTACCGTCGATATTCAGTTGAAGTACAGTAGAGGCATCGTAAGAAGTCGTTTTTGACGTTTGTTTGCACATGAAGTTCTGTAAATGTTGACAGTTAGTATAATGGAGCAAATGTCAAACTTCATTGTTGCCTGTACGGAATAGTGATGTTACTACTGTTGCTGCAATTTATCGATACGTCAATCGAAATATATAAGTAAACCTTTTTTATGGAGGTACGAATAATTGCTATAATAGTAGGTACGCACTTATTTTCTAAAAAGTTTGTTATGGTTTCGACAGGTCCTCGCGAGCCCGTGTGCCCGGTGGATACGCGGCTTTACAGACTGTGTTGAACTTGACAACCAGATACCTAAATGTCAAAATTGTTATAAAATCACGTATAATTTTATATTTCGTAGAATAATAATTTATGTACCACTACGTTATCACCTAGATGTGCTCTGATTTTAATAAATGGTTTTAGTGACTTTATATACTGTATATACGGCATTTCTCTATTTGGCATACCTACATTGCCCTCTGAGCTAGCACGCAAGTTTACCAACGTGGGTTGGGAGTGGATCACTGCAGGCTGGCAAACTCGCGTCCAAGCTCATGGTCTCAACCACTGCCAGTTCTGCATTGACATTACTACCAAGTGAAACTACCTACGTATATTGTATATCAGACTCCGATACTATTTGACCTGGCATTACATTTGGACACCGATTACCTACTGCTATTAATTGTTGAACTTGATTTTTAATTTTGACACTGGTTTTGACACTAGTTAGTATCTCTCGCTAACAGAGGTTGTGGATGCTATTTCCTCTATAGGTCACGTCCTATCCGTCCTATAAAACATCCTACCTAAATGCGACTTTACGTCATTATGACGTCACCGGCACCAAAGTTTCGCTGCCTGCTAATGATTCTAAGTAAGATTACCAAACACTTTTTTAGTTCGGATTACCGAACACTTTTTTAATTAAATTTTTTTAATGGCAAGTACCAGATCTAACGCCCTTTCACACTTGACTGAAAATTTTACGACGGTAAAATCGAGCGTTTCACTACACTATTGTGAGCTGTCAAAAACGACTTCTTACGATGCCTCTACTTTAAGGAATAGTCCGCGCTGTAGGGATAGGAAGTCAGTAATCCCTTCTCTGTCCGAGGTGCACACAGTAGGCTGTAAATAAGCTAATTATTCTTAATAATTATTATTCTCTCAAACAATACTCTGTAGTTCAGTGCACGATTACACCGAATAGCCAAAAGAATATAATGTGATGAGTGGAAATTAGTGTAATCCCGGCCCGGTTCGCGGCTGCGTCAAGGGACGTGCAAATATTTAACGAAAGGTTTGCTTGTTGGCCTAGGCTTTATATTTTTATTAAAATTCTTATTAATATGAATACATATTACGATATAGCTCATGATAACATAGTTGGGTTGGTACTTACTTGTCTCACGGCAGGCATGACAAGAGGAAGCAAATTGTCCACTATTCCCAACTTCTTCTGTTAGTGTTGGTGGAGTGCAGTCTATTTCCAATTTTTCCATACTGCTTTCGTCAAATTTTCTTCAGTTTATTCTAAACGATTATGTGCATAAAGCAATCAACAGGAGGATACAATGATTCGTAATAAAGTAATTTGCCGCCCAAGCCGTCAACGGCATGTTTCAATTTTTTACTCCGTTTAACCCATGAATGTAGGATTAATATGGATTTGACAACGTCATAATAATAGCAAGAACGAAAGGGATGGTCTTATGAAACTTTTTACTAGTGGAAGTGAAAAGGAACGATAATCGTCCGTCCTTATCACTGTGCCACTATTTTTTGTGTGTGTGTGCATTAGATGCTAAATGTAAGTGCCAGACAAATGCGTTGAATACGTCACTAAGTGCCTGTGTGGCACTTTCGTCTTAGTAGTAAGTGACTATGTCTATCCCTCTTAGTGGCACGCTATGTGCGGCCCCTCGGTTTAACCATAGACCAGACACAGTACGCGCGCATGCGTCTCAGCGCGCGCACTCATACCGAATTAAGCCCGTATTAAACGATGAATTATATATTTGGTACAAATCAAAGAATATAATACTGTAAAAAACTTGAACTGGAAATGCAAATGCAGAACTTTTGTGCCATTTTTAAAAGAGTTCCTTAATTATGGCTTTGGAATGGACCAAACGACAATACGTTTTAATTTAACTAATCTTTTTATGGTATGTATTCCTTAATTATATAGATTTTTTTTCTTTACTGTAATAGTGGATACTCGGGCGCAGCCCTCTAGCGGCTATAAAATAAAAATATATTATATTTTATACCCGTCTATTTCGAAACAATACAATCAGAAAGAGATGGGTAGCCGCGAGATCGCTGCAGGTACGATGTATTTATTAACTACTATTACCCATTGCCTTTGTTTTATATCCATGATTAGTTTGGTTTTTACAGGTTAATAAGCTGATTGTTTGTGTTGAAAAAAATCATTCTTGTACTTGTAGGAGAAACAATCAAACTTCTTGACAGCGGTGTTAACTGAATGGAAAAGAAGTTTGATTGTTTTCCTGAGAATAATACTCAACGTGGGTTACAGCCGGAGATATATAATAACTTTTAACATTTATGGGTGCAATTTAACGAAACAATCATTTTTACAATTATATTAATCAAGCATTTCTTTTTTACAATTTTTTCTTTGCGGCCATTTACAATTAGAATCTGAATCTCTTTCCCATAAAAATATCGTTTGTCTCTCGTTTGTCTATTCTCCCGCGACGTCAACTGTCTTGACAATTCATTTAACATTCATGTGTGTGTGATAAAAATGGTGTCCTTTTACCAGCTGGCGTTCATTTTGTATTGATAAAATCAACACTATTGTTGACAAATTCTTTCTTTTTGTGCGTTATGGCGTCGGTTCTCGATTTAGTGAGACATTATCAACATGCCATAGAAAAATATCCCAACGATGAGCAGAAAGTGAGTGTCCATTTAGTAAACTTTAGAGAGGATCCTTTCTTATATTTTTTGGGAATTAAGGAAAACCTTCGTCAGTGAACTGCGTAGTTACGTTTTAAGTTACGTCGATTTTAATAAATGTAACTTGCACCGGCATAATATGTGTCGAAATTGAATCATTGGGAATTTCCCGCATCGTGAGACAAGTACGTAATATGGCAGTTGGACACGTAGCTTAGGGTGAGTTTTTGATTGTCCAGGTTCTGAAGTCCATCGACAAACTGTTCGGATTGGGGGTGACGGTACAGCACCTGCAGGAGACCGGCGTGGGGCGCACTGTGAACGCGCTACGCAAGGATCCCGGCGTGGTGGGACAGGCTGCGCGAGCTCTCGTCAACAAGTGGAAATGCATGGTCGCTTCCGAGGAGAGTGACCAGGAAGCCGATCAAAACAATGACAGTGAGCTCTCAAGATCTTAGCTGCATGCTTTGTGTTTCCTTGTTAAGCTTAGATATACAGAGAATATTTTTAAAAATAAGAATTTATTTATTTCTTCATATACTTAATGTATGTAGCCAGATGTCAAAGACACTTATGTGTGATGTTTATTTTAATACTTCGTTTAATTATCCTGTATCAGCCACTAACTACAATGGGCATGGAAATGGAAAAGATTCTGATGACAGTGCTAAGCGGTCTAGAAGTAAGCACAATGATGAATCTGATAGATCATCAAAATCCGATCAATCTCGGATGAATGGAAACACAAGTGGAAGCAAACGGAAATATCATAGTAGTGAGGTTAGTATATTTTTCTAATAACTTGATTATACTTACTCAATTGATATAAATTAATCATTATTATGTTAATGCCTAGTGTTTTTATTCATTGTTTCAAATAATAAAATTCATCTGCCATTTATTGGTGTCAAAAGAAATATTTTATATTTTAATTATTAGAAATGGAATGCAGCTAGTTAAAGATGCAGGTTATGTAGTACTGGGTGTTCTGCTTTTTAACACTAGGCATAATCATTATTTTGCTTGCAGACGACTGAATGACATCCAAATAGTATAATTTTTGTTTATATATGTGTGTATTATTATATATGTTTTCTTTATTTATATTATACTCTTCTTATATTTACAGGAAGAAGAGAGTACTAAAAAGTCTAAACATTTAAGCTCCAGTGAAAGTAATGGTCAGAAAAAATCTTCAAAGATAAAACAAGAACAATCTGAAAGTGATGAGCATCATGACTCTGAGGATTCACATAGCTCTGACAGCGAGAGTGAAATGTCAGAATCTTCAGGGGATGATAGAAACCATAGGAATACTAACCAAAAGATTAAAATTGAGCCCCCTGAAATTCTCAAATCTGAACCAACAAAACATTCTTTGCACAACCATTCTGTGGAATCCAAAAGAGAATCCTCCTCAAAAAAGTCTTCTGATAGTGACAGACATTCTAAAAGTCATCACTCAGATTCACGGCACTCTTCTAACAAAACCTCATCCTGGGAAAAATCACAGAGCTCACACAAACATAAAAGTTCTAATGACAAGGAAAGTAGTTCAGAAAGGAAACATAAATCTGATAATAGTGTTGAAAAAGATAAGAAAAGAGAAGAAACTAACTCAACTAGTAAGCATAAGGCATCCGAGAAACATAGGAGCTCTTCTGAAAAGCATAGTCATTCTTCTGAGAAACACAGCAGTTCCTCTGATAGCCACAAGTCCAGCTCACAAAAAGATAATAAGGAAAGAAGTAAAGACAAACATGACAAGAATGAGAAGCGTGAAAGTAAATCTGAAAAACACTCCAGCCAGTCTCACAAAGCAGACAAAGAAAAACATAGCTCATCAAGCAAGAGTGCTTCTGATAAAGAAACACAGAAACACAAGTCAAGGGAAAGTAGTAGTAGTTCTAAGGAAAAGCATAGTTCATCTAGTACTGAGAAAAGTAAAGATAGGAGTAGTTCTTCTAAAGAAAAGTCAAGTCATAGTCATAAGAGTGAGAAAAAGTCATCACATGAAAGTAAATCCAAAAGTGACTTAAAGGATAAACAAAAGGTTGAAGACAGGAGTAGTGAGAAAAAGTCTAAACATAATTCAAGTTCCTCTTCATCTCATAAAAGTGAGAAGTCAAGCACTAAGGCAACTGTACCAAAGACACAAATAAACAATGTTGTGGATAGTGATGATGGTATTGATTGTGGATCAGGTAATTTTTTTATTTATTAAAGTTCTAAAAAAAAATTATATAACACAGAGTTTCATGTAACTTAACTGCTAAAGCCATTAATGGCTTATTTACAGCCAGAGCTCTGGCCAATTCAAAACTAAGATATTTTTTTTTCATCATTTCTTTCAATCATAAACTCATAATTCAGTCAGTAATGTGTTAATAAGCGTCATATAGTTCTAATAAGTTCTTGAATTTTTAGGTGCCAGTTTTGCTGAAGCCTTAGGCATGGCTAGTCCTGTAAAGCCAAAAAAGAAAACACTTTCTTTAAAAGAAATTTCTTCACCAAACTCATTCAATAATGATGTAAGTATAATATACTTAGCATAATAAATTTACAATAAATAATTTATTTCAGATTAACTTTATAATGATATCAGTTTTCTACAGCTCAATAACACAATAAGATTAAATAACAATGTGTAAGACAGAATCGTGCCATAAGGGTTCTTTTTGTAGGCACCTTTTTGGTACGTAATCTTAAAAACGACACATTGATAATACTGAGGTTTGTTACTAAACAGGAAATCATACTGGTTTAATGTAAAGATACTAGCTGTCAGATAGTTGATAATTTTTATTCACTTTATTTAATTTAGGAACTTTAATGTGTTTTAAATAATAGTGTCCCTATAACAATATTGCAATTTCCTACTATTAACAAAATTGTGACGTCATCTGGGTAAAAAGACGCTAAAGGGTAAATGGCGCTTACGTCTCGCGGCGTTGTATGTGGTATGTGTAAGAATGTAACGCAGGAAACGCGTCACAATCATCACAATGAGGGTTTTCGATAATTTTTCTGCCACCAGGCGGCGCTACGTAGGCGTGAGGTCCTAGCTGTTAGATTTATAGGTACTGAATATAAAATATCAAATTCTATTGTATTTGGAAGTTTACAGATTTTGTAATGGATCACGACTAGAAAACTGTCGCCGAACTGAATATTGAGCTCTAAAACAGAGGCGCAAAGGCACCTTTAGTAAAGAAAATTACGAGAACTTTGTTCATTTCACGGGAATTGACTTGGAACAGATTTTTTATTTATTTTAGAAATCAATAATTCCTAAAGTAATGGGTTCTAAGAATAAATAAACCAAAAACCACATAGAAAATTAATTTCGCATATTTATTTTGACAGTTCGTCGGACCTTAAGCCACAATGCTGCCATCACTCCGCCCCATAGTGGCAGAAAAAGTATCAAAACCCTCATTTAGATCTTGGATTTGTTAACAGTTAAGCCCGGCGGCGTTGCTCGCGCCGACAGCGAAGTTGGCTCCGCTGCCCGCGCTCGAGATCTCTGCGCTGCCCGAGATCTCGCCCAACTACCGGCCGCGCCCGCCGCCGCGCCTCATGCCGCACTTCACCGACGAGGACGCCATGAGCCACGTCATATCCTCCAAGAACCAAAGGTAATGTTTATTTTCTGCCCTCCGGCCGGCAAACGGCACTTTGCCGCTGCGCTAAACTAAGTTGCCGCATGCCGGCTCCGTTGAGCAGAAAAATAATATACACACCTCGGCCGTTAAATGGGAGAGCCTTGGATGACGTGTAATTGTAGGCCGAGGCGACTTAAACGGCCTTGGCATGTAATCTACTATTTGTCCGTTTATCATATCCACTGCCGGTTCTCTGGAAGAGACAACTAGGATATCTTTAGCGATAAAATCTCATGTGCTACTCTTTTATTTGTCAATTGAGATATTGCTTCGCAATAAAGAGCCAATTAAGGTTTTTTATTTTATTTTAATCATGCCCCCACGCCCTTCGTTGACTTTGTCTACAACTTTCAATGGCCATTACTCAGTGTAGGGCAAAACGTAACCTAACTACAGATTACTAACTTCGGTTACATTTTGTAGTTAGTAATCAAGATTTTAGATTTTATAAAATAATCGTAAAAGTAGTTAAACATTTAGGTTACTAAATACAAATTGTAATCGCAATCACGGTTACTTTTTATAACTACAAATATGGAGTTTGGCACATCAAGATAGGTTTGCATATCTACGCAAACTCTTTAATGTGCCAAACTCAAAGATGGGTGGGTATCTTTGAGTTTGTTTCTATGGTAATAAGTGACAAAAACTTTATACTAAAAATGAATTCTGCTAACATATAATTAGAAATCATTTGATATAAGCAAAGTAAAAGTAAATTCTGTTTAATTAACAATGTTATTTTTTAGTAGTAAAGGATGACCAGTTATTAACGATTTATCCTAGTATACACGGTGTAACATGACGAATCCGAATAATTTTAACAGCGTATTCTTGAGGTCGTAAGGGGCAAAACATGTTATATAAAATTTTCTGGATTTGGCCTAGTTTTAGAGATAAGTATTCAAATGTTTTCCTAAATAATTATTTCGTTCTAAGTCAGTAGAAAATATCTTTTTGATTGCAGTGTTACCACTTGGTGATCTAGTCTAGACATACCATCTAACTGACATCCAAACAATAAAAAAATTGTAGTCTCACTCTAAAATAATAATAAAAAGTTTTGGTTAACTTAAATTGATGGCTTTTTCAATATTTATATCTTTTAAAGTTCAGGAGAGTTTACAACAAAGAAAAACACATTTTTTTACGAAAAAAAAAACGTATAATATAAAAATTTTTACTTCTAAAATTATTCGCATTCCTTGTGTAACATCGTGTAAGTATACGGTATTGTATAGTCTGAGCATTTTTCCGCAAGTCGACATCAATCGTGCCTTAAATGTGCATAAGTTGCATAACATATATGCAGGTTTCCTCAAGATGTTTTTCTTCACCGAAAAGCTATAAAATCTTGTAAAGGTTACGGGTGTCCTCTAGATTTGGGCAGCCTACTACCGATCTTTGTGGCAGTCTCTCGGGGAAGTCTTCTCGTGTGTGTGTGTGTGTGTGTGTCTGTTATAAAATTGTGTGTGTATTTTTAGGACTAATGTAATTAGTAGTTATAACTAATCGATTACAGTAGTCATGATTAACGGTTTCTTTGTTAACCTTGATTATTGTAGTTGTGTTTCATGTAATCTCAACTAGTTGTAGTTAACTACTTTTGGTCGTAATCAGTAGTTAGGTTACAAAAAATAGTTAACTATGCCCAACACTGCCATTACTATTTTTTGAAAGTATCTATCTGTACGAAAAGGGAACGCTATAACTATAAATGAACCCTCGCAACAAGTATACAATTGGTCAAAACTAGTATCATACATCTTGTCAGAAGAGGCGACAATACTTGACAACCCTTCACCTCAATATACGCACTTGATGTAAAAGTAACGATTTATTCAATATGCATTAGTAATGATAGAGCTCATATCAAATTAATGTCTAATCCGTGAGGCGAAAATGTTTACCCGAGTTAAATGTCACCTTTACTGAGCTGTTATACTTTAAAATCAATATTTGTTCACAGAACTAAAGTGTACTCCGGAAACAAGGTTATAGGAAAAATTCCTACCCTTTACGAACTGTGCGTCCATGTTCTTCAAGAGCACATAGATGGTGAGTACATAATGTTTTGTGATTTTGCCATATGTAGTTATTGAATACTTGTGTACCAAAAGTTTAAATAAAAAATGGAAAAGCACTTTACAAGGACAATACTGCGAATGGCATACAATAAGAATAACATATGCATCTTATCTTTTCCGAAATATTTTTCACAGATCAAACACCTTGTTTAATCCCCGTAAGGGCCTACATAAAGCCAGTTAGCGCCGTTCTTACAATCTCTTGTTAAGGTGCGTTTAAACCAAAAGCCCTTCGCTGTTCTAGCGTTCCCGTTCTACGAAATCAACCAATCACGTTTTGTGTACCGATCGAATTTCGTAGAGTGGGAGGTTAGAACAGCGAATGCTCTTTTAGTTTAACCGCACCTTTAGACGAGCGTCCGTTCCGGATAATCCGCATCAGCTAGCGTAATATGCCTTAATGCTCCTTCATACTACACAGTTGGCATATAAACTGTAAATTTAACATTTTTGTGTCTTACGGCCTGTTTCACAATCTCCAGTTAAAGCTATCTGTCAGATAAAAAATAATACTATCTCTTTCTTTCACCTGGAAGAATAAAGAGAGCGTGTTATTTTTATCTGACAGATAGCTTTAACTGGAGATTGTGAAACAGGCCCTTAATGTACTAGGAAATAAAGTTGATTTATATTGTCCGTAAATTCAAGGAAAAACAAATGAAAATTTAAGTTTTTTCCATTACTGTTGCTTTACTTTTCACTGTTCTAAATTGAATTAAACTTTGTCCCCAGCACTCGAATTCACCGGCGGCGTGCCATACGAGATCCTGAAGCCCATTGTCGACAAGGCAACACCGCAGCAGCTATTTATGCTAGAGTACCACAACCCGTACCTCACAGAAGACACTGACCACTTGTGGAAGGCGTTTTGTGAGAAGCACTTTCGGAACAAGAAAAGACAAGAGATGGAGGCATGGAGAGAGATGTTTATGGTAAGATATATTATTGTGTTACCTTACATTACTAAATACATAGTCCTCATCAGATATATCCACCACGGTGCTTAAAAATATCTCAGCATGCGCTCCAACGCTGTGACAATAAAGGCCTGCTCAGAGATTTTTGAGAACTCTTACCGCTCGGATATCTGAAGATAACTGTACCTTACAAATCCAGGAAATTGCCACTAGGTTTCTATAATTATTTTTATATCATCATCATCATCAGCCTTTGATAGTCCACTGCTGGACGTAGACCTCTCCTATTAATTATGCGTATAAACGCATATTTAGGAGGTAAATGCCCATAATCGCCACGCTGGGCAAGCGGATTGGCGATCGCAGTAATGTGTCCACTATTATGACGCTGCTGCCCATCATCAATCTTTTATCAAATTGTGGTCAGTGACACTTCAATCCCTTAGTCGACTCTTACGACACCCGCAGGAGGAGTTGGGGTGGTGACAAATGTATTCTTACTACCGTCACCACACGGCATATTTTTATATACGAATATTTTACTTATGTGTCCATATGGGGACGAGGAAATCGTCTAATACAATTTTCGCTGCCTAATCTTGACTATCACGAGCCACCACACCACATTAGCCGAACGAACATTCGGCAAATTAAAAACTTTCTTATTATTTACACTCCAATTTACTTTGCAGAGATGTCAAGAGGAGCAGGAAGATAAACTCAAGTCTCTGACTGCCAACATAAAAATGACCCAAGAAGCCAAGAAAGCGCCCATAAAGCAAACCAAGATGGCGTACGTGGATTCCGTAGTGAAACCGCCGCGCAATATTGCGAGGAAACAGGTACTTTTGAGATCAGAACTTTATATTTTGAAACTTGCCATGAAATATTGACATTAGGTGTGTCAAATTAGACCCAGAAGTCGCTGGTTCGATGACTGAATTTTATAGTAATGGAATTTCACAATTATTTATGTACCATTATTTTGGTAACTGACAGAACATCTTAGCACGAAAACTATTAACTCGCTGAAAAAACTGTCACCACTGAGATACGAACTCTTACTTCATGTAGATGATCTAGCTCGTGATGCTATTAAAATTTCGACATATCTGCCAGTCGTCACTGATGGCATAATCTGTATTTGTTTCTTATTGAGTCTCATTACAATATTGCCAGTCAACGATATAAGTAACTATCCTAGTCTTATGTCTTCGGCCGGCAACCCCTTTCGTCCCGGCCTCTGTAGTAATGTACTTATATGATAATATTAGTCTAAAAAAAACAATTCCTAAAAATATGAGAATAAACAGCATGTTCATAATTGATTACGATTTCTTCAAAATCGTTTATTTGCATAAATATGTAATAATTATATATTTTATTTTTCTCATAGGTAGTGTGAAAAGCAGTATGTGTCACACGGTATCAACATTATTTGCGTAGTCATGGGCGTTAACGCTCAAATCCCTCATTACGCTCAGGATTCAACTTTATATCATTTTGATCCCTTGTGACACAATCTACTCTTGATGCATTGCATGTTTGGGAAAAGCTCTATACAAGTATACATAGCTCGGCGGAAAATGGGGTTGCCCGCCTCAGACCTATTCTATGTATTCAGCCAGCAACCCCTTTCGTCCCGGCCTCTGTATTGTAGTAATGTATTAATGGGTCAAACGCAAACCCATGTTCGTAGTCTTTCCGGTGCTTAAAGTTAAGGCCTATAAAGCTTGATTTTTCTTATGAAAGCCTTATCTTCATTAAGACGTACTCCTTTGTCATTGCGTTGTATGATAAAAATCATTACTACCTGTCCACAGGCTGTTAACTATCGACCACAGGAAAGAAAAAGTGCGTGTTCAGCTGAACTGCAGAGCCCCTCTTTCCTGTGGCCAATATTAAGCAACTGGTAGGAGTGTAGTCGTGATTTTTATCATACAATTCAATAGGAAAGGAGTGCCTTTAAATAACAATAAGGGTTTAATAAGAAAATTAACTCTCATAGCCCTTAACTTTTAAAAAAATTGGTTGCCTGTAAAGTCGGTATACGGGCGAAAGTTTTACGTGACAACGACTTTCACTTTTTATGTCTGTCTCTCTCGCTCTTAGGCGGGCTAACCATGCCCGAGTGGAAGGGACGCGTACCTCTCACTCGCTCTCATTGTGAGCGCATAACGTGAGCGGAGCGTAACGCAGTTTCTTGAAGTGTCACCCGGCAAACCAATTTATAAGACGTTGTCACGTCAAAATGTCCACTGGAAAGACCCATAACATGATTTTGAGTTTGACCCTAATGTGTGTTCTTTAGGCGCAGCACGGCACGGCGTTCGCGGCGACGGCGAGCCCGGCGGCGCGCGTGGCGGCGCTGGCGGCGGCGCCCAACGTGCTGCGCGGCGGCCGCGCCGGGCCCGCTCCCGTACTCACCTCCGGCTCCGCCTTCAAGCCCAAGAAGGCCCCGCTCATGGCTAAAGCGCTGCAGTTCATGCGCGGCCGCAAGCGATGAGTCCGAGACGCGTGAGACGTGACCGTGCTATAGTCTTAAGGCCTGAGTGGATGCCCGAGCGGCGCGTGGGGCGGCCGTATTAAACTAATGTAAACGTATGCAAGGGGAATAATCGGGAAGCTACGACACATATTTTCGTCCAATTTTCCGCAGTGTTTGAAGACGAAAGTCTTTAATCGGTGTGTGTTGCCAGTGATGACATACGGTACTGAAACGTGGCCGCTTACAATGGGCCTCATAAGAAGGCTCAAAGTCACCCAAAGGGCTATGGAGGAGAGGGCTATGCTAGGAGTCTCTCTGCGTGATCGGATTAAAAATGAGACCATCCGCAGCAGAACTAAAGTAGCCGAAATAGCTCTCCGAATCGCTAAACTGAAGTGGCAGTGAGCGGGGCACATTGCGCGTAGAACCGATGGCCGTTGGGGCGGGAAGGTTCTTGAGTGGCGGCCACGTACCGGAAGGCGTAGCGTGGGTAGGCCCCCCACAAGGTGGACCGATGACCTGGTGATGGTCGCAGGAGCCCGCTGGATGCGGGTGGCGCAGGACCGGTCATTGTGGCAATCTTTTGGGGAGGCCTATGTTCAGCAGTGGACGTCTTTCGGCTGATATGATGATAATGATGATGATGATGATGAAACGTATGCGCGTGGCCCGAGTACGCGCCGGTCGATTCCCTTGGACGCTCGACGCCCCGCTTCACGCTCCCCACTCAGGCCTTACATTTACAGTAATGCCGGCTGGCAAGTGATGTCATAGTGTGTCTTTCGGGTGTAGCGCGCTCGTGTATGTAATTTGTGTGAGCTGGTGAAGCCGCCGCGCAAACTTATGTTGGTGTTGGAGAGTTAAACCTTTGGTATAACCTTTCAGAGTGCTCTAGAATTACCTTGAAAATATCATGTATAACACGAAAAAGATAACAATATGACCTCAGTCACCAGGCGACAATTCTATCGACGGGAATCGACTTTTTCCGAAACTTTGTTACCGTAATTTGTTCTTCATAATTTCTAACAATGTTAAGATTTAAGCCCTCTGGGACTCCAAAATGTTTTTGTACAAGTAAAGTCGATTGTCCTTCTACTTAATTATTTATTGTAGTATTTGTATCTTGTGTGTCCAAATTATCAGACAGACCTGTAATTATAATGGACTGCTACTTGGGAGACCGAAGGTTTTCGTTAAGTAGCTATGACTATCAATCCTTACACAGAAACAATATTGGGTTTTGCAGACTTGAGTGCTATTGAATACAAATAATTTTACAACTTACCTGTGTGAAATATACATATTGCCAAGCTTTTCAAACCATCCTAGGAATGGCAGGAATTAAGAATGATTTGGGATAAAATTAACCTGACTTTTAAAATAAAAATATTGGCCCTCTCCCGTCTTTGGTCGGAATTTAGCACTCTTCCTTCTTGTACGCGTCTAATTATTGTTCCTTAGCGAAACCAAAAATACGCAGTGTTCGTACAAGTTTTTTAGTTGAACAAGTAAGTAACCTTAAATAATTATGTTTATGTAAATGTTATTTTATTAGTATAATTTTAGTTTCGACTTTCATGTAATATAAGCTTCATCCAAGAATATGCTTATCTTTATCCGTGAGCGTCTAAAATTAAGTAGATCTGGCATATATTATTTCATTGAAGAATGCATGTAGTCATCAAACTTACATAACCTAGCTAGAGGGCCGCCGGTGCCATAATGGTTTATGGTCTGGCGAGGAAACTAAGCCAGGATCTTATACTTGCTAAGGATTTTAAATAGGTTTAACATTTTAAAAATGTTGTTGGAGTTTATTTTTTAGAACATAGGTTCAACTTTCTTGTGTATAATGGAATATCTGAAACATAGGTACCAAATGAATAGGGTTGCTGTGATATGTTTTTAATAAAACATCAAATGTTTTGTGATGTAGATCCATATAATATTTGAATTAAAACAATGCTGCACATGGTTGGGGTGTACAGACTTCACTATATAACACCAGCATGAACTCAGGTAGTAGTCCAGCATGAACTCAGGTAGTAGTCGTAGTATGTGCCTCTTGGTTGTAAGCGAGTCGTGCAGTATTTGAGCTTCAAGAATAACATTCATAATTTGTTGCCATTCTGCTCAGATTCGCGCGTGACGTAAGACCGAACAAAACAGTAATAAAATCCGAACATCACTCTAAGAGCTCATGACCTGTACATTGTCTGTACACCCCACATTATTATTGCAGGTATTTTAGCTAGTTAAATAAAATATAACTTGTAGACAACTTCCTTCAGTACAACAATTAAAATCATCACAAAAGTACTTTATTGAAATATGTAGGTACTTCTTATTGCCGACAAGACAGACTCTAATTTATATGAAAAAAGTTATTTGTAATCTAGACACCAATGGGAATGAAATTACAAGTCAGTAATTGTAAATAATTATTGCATATTTGTATGAAACATGCCTAGCATAAAGATGTTGTCTACTGTAAATAGTTATATGATTATGTAAATTATTTTATCTGATTGTGAACTTGAGTAAAATTAGGAATAACACCATTTATCCTGTTGTGATTGTCTTTGTTTTCACATTCTATTTGCTATCACACAAAACCCACCCATTAAATATAGTCCAAAACTCTAGCTCAAGCTCTTTTTTTTTACAATTTACGAGAAAAGAACATAAAACAAATGATTAAGTA